>PVIW01012314.1:0-32305 GCA_004026585.1 Noctilio leporinus
GAGCTCTTCAGATGCAAAAGCTACAACTACTAAGGTTCAAGAAACAAAATGTATAGTTTAACAAATGAAGGAGCCCACCAGCTTGCTTTCTCCTTTAAAATAACTCTTCAATACATCATTTTTCCCCATAAGCCAAGAAATATGGATGTAAATGATCAATTATGTAAGAATGAATTAAGTAATTAGTTGGAAGTATATCTAAGAACATACCCAGTTCCTATTACACATTCAATCTTTGTAAGGAATAAGAGTCACAAAAAAGCATGAGACTCCCACTTATTTTTCTAATATAAAACAACTTTTATTAACTGATAAGTTTGGAATAAGGGCAATATATCATTTCATGAGTGGTGAAGAAAATCTCTGGGATATGCAAGAATTTATTTACAAATGTTTTTTAAAAGCTTTTAAATTAATTAAGCTGATTCTATTTTAATGGTTGCAACAAATAAAAAGACCTGTTTTTAACAGAATTTTAAATCAGATTTTCCCCTCTCTAAAACTTCTAAAATCACCTATGAGAATGGTTCACATTCTTTTCAATGATCATGTATGCTAACTTAATAGCTGAAGTACATTTTATCAAATCTACATGTCCTTCATTCATTCTAAGGCATGTTTTATGTGCCCTTAAAAAAAAAAATGTTGCCAATTAAAGTTATATAAGACATCATTCATTATAAGATACATACCAACTTCAGAGATATTGTATTGTGAAAATGTTTCCTACACAGCTTATATGTATGATCTCCTTCAAAATGCTGCTGCTATATCCCTGGCTGGTGGCACAGCGCATGGGGAGCCAGCCTGAGAACCCACGGGTCACTGGTTCAATTCCCCAGCCAGGGCACATGGCCAGGTTGCAGGCCAGCTGGGGGCAGGTGTGAGGCAACAATACATTGATGTCTCTCTCCCTCTCTCTCTCTCCCTTCCCCTCTCTCTAAAAATAATAAATAAAATCTTTTAATTAAAAAAAAAATGCCACTGATATTAATTGGACAAGAAAATCTAGAATCAAATTCAAATGACTTTATTTCTCTCAAGCCCACTTAAGTTCCCCAGCTACTTCAAGAAATACAATGCTACTAGTCTGGAAAGATCTAGAGGTAAGAGTGCCATCTGCTGAACAACTTCAACAGCTTCTTTAGTCTCGATGATATTCCCCTATCACTCTTATATAAATTTATTATCTTCACAACAGAAGTATTTTGCCAAAAAGTGATCTCTTATCAATAATCTGATTTGACTTCCCACAGAGGCTTTAACATTCTTCAGTGAATTCAATCTCAGCATCCAAAAAGCCAAATCTGATTATTTGTAATAGTAACTTGTACCTCTAAAATCATTCAATATATACTTACTATTTAATTACTAGCTTTCTTTTGTATTAAATGTATTTTTAGGAATATAATAATAGTTCACAATTCTCAGCCCTTCACATACTAAACAATTCTACTTTACTGGAATTTGCTTTTCAGGTTTCAATACAGGGGTAACCTTAAAAGTTAAAACATCAAGAAATCAGGATATGAAAGAGAAGGGAAACTCTACTATAAATTTTGAAAAGTACAAATTTAACATAACTGGCAACATTAAATGATACTTCAGTCAAACATGACATAAACTTCGGATTATGAAATCTTTTTCCCAAAGCAGTTAAAATGAGCAGAGGGAAGCAGAGAAGAGAGAAGGGAACAGAAAGGAAAGGGAATGAGAAAGGAAAATAGCCAGGTCACTGCTAAGTTCCAAGTCCAAATGTAGAAAAATGGAAAACTCCAAAGCTGAAGAAGAACAAATGAGATTTTAGGATTAGAGGATTACCCATCTAGAGGACCATCCCCATCCACTGATCCCTTGCTTTGTGGAATGGGCCTCATCCTCAGAATAAACTGAACACATTTTAGGAAAGTGTTAATTAGGTTCTGATATTTAAAGCCCTCACGTCAGTGAAATGCTGTTATTTTACAAAATAATTCCAGGGATATTAACACTGAGTACTGCTACGTGAGCCAATAAAGTATATTTTAGGAGCTACTACTACATATTTGCTATATGCTATCTTGGCATAGTGGTTAGCGTATTTTTACTTTTCCCAAAGGGTAAGCAAAAGATGACTCCTAGCCAAGTATCACCACCATTACTAGGTTTTTACTGGAAAATGTACACAATTGTACAAAGAAAATAATTGGAAAACAAGTTTCATATATAGTTATTCTAAGTACTTAGAATAAATATGATCATGAACAACCAATTTAACAAAAATGTTTCATTTCATTACATAGTTGCTTGAACATTACATACCTCTTCTGTCATTAATGTAATACATGTCATCACTTCTGCTAAGACATATACCTCAGATCTATCCACTACTCTCAGAGTCAAGATAAAATGAGGCACTAACTAAATAATATTAAGCAACATGTATTAGAGCAACTAAACTAGAACTAGTATCAAAAAAATTTTTATTTTACCATAACCGGAGGTGTAATTAGGGCCCCGACGACCTCTGCCTCTTCCACTATAAGACCTAGAACCTTGTACAGAAGAGACGGTACTTTCATCAGTGGCATATCCTTTCTCTTTTTCAGGCCCTCTGGTGGAAGAAGGTCTAAAACCCATACCAATCTGCCGTAGCTGTTCATCAATCTGTAGACGTTCCATTCTTAGTTGTTCTACTTCCTATAATCAAAACAATAAAGGGTAAATCTTATTTGTAACTTTTGGGCTTCTTAAAACCTAAAGCTAGAACTATACTCCCTATCAATAAAGAAGCTGTGCTATTGGGCATTTGGTCAGGTACAAATGTGCTCTTAGTAAACACAACCTGGAAGTCACTTACTCATTCAATTCATCCATCCTTACCATGTGTGTGCCAACCATGCCAAGTGCCACAGGCATATAATGTGGAAGAAAACAAGAAAAAAAGGGGGTGGGGGTTAAGACCTTTCTTCCTTCAAGGGGATATTCAACAGACAAGCATTAAAATAACCCATTTGTTAAATAATAATTACACAGTGTTACCAAATTTAGCTTTGAAGGAGTTAACTGCCAAATGAGGTTAAATTACCATCTATGAGATGGTAGTTAGTGGAGTACTTAAGTACTAGAAGATAAAGCATGGGCCTGGAATGCCAACTGAGACTTATACAAAAAAAGTTTTAATAGAAAGGAATGAGATTATCACGGTGCTTTCAAAATACTGATATAACAACAATGAGTAAGTAAAAGGAAAACATACTACATAGCAGTTGAGGAAGTTACTACACTCTAAGCAAGAATTAAAGGAACAGTGGAAAATGACAAATGAAACTTTTAATAATTCACCAGGCATTTCTTTTCTAAAACCCTTGTTCTTTATCAACTCAGAGAGACATCAGAAACAATCGTTAAAAATTTTTTAAAATTTTATCTATGAGGATAATGCATCTGATTCAGATAAAAACAGTTACAAAGCCAGCCTATCTTCACTCTTGGTCTGTGCTTGTTTGCATTTAAAAAACATCAAGGTAGAAACAAAATAGTTCCAGTACAGAGTATGTAGGTAGGTACATTAGTGACAACAGACAAATTATAGGAACATAAGAGTACCCTTTTCTTAAACAGTAAGGAAAGAAATATAAGTTTAGAAGGGAAGAGTAACTTGCATGAGGCAAATCACTATTACGGCAAAGGACCATTTAATTCTAAATTCTCATATAGAAAAATAGGGCATACCTAAATCAAAATTTGAAAATGTAAAATTTTGAAATTTACTACAAACAAGTATCAAATATAAATTTAAGTTCAATATAACAATGGTATTAATGTGAACAGCATACAAACCTTTAGATAAGCAATATGATACTCTAAAAGGACCTGCACATTTCCAATGCTTTCTTTAGTGCCAACAAATACAAATGGAACCATCCCCTGTAAGAAAACACAAAGTCCTCGAGCATTTAATATTTTAACAAAGATCTAGACTAAATTTGACATACCAGTATATAATTTGGAAAGCTTTGCTGAAATACAGAGCAATTTACAAGTATTTAACTTCAAATTTAAAATATACTGCTCAAAACATAAATATAGTTTAAAATACTGAGATTTTCAATAACACTTTCACTACAACTTAGTATTTAAGAAACCATTTAAAAATATGTTTATATCAGGTTTTTATATTCCCAATTCAATCTATTTTTTTCTAAGTATATAAATTAACATTAAAGAATTTCTTCTTCAAACTATATAGATCACTTCAGCAGTGACAGGTTATCCCTATAACATGCACTAGGATGATAAAACCTTCAATTTCTGTGTTTTGGAGGAAATACTTCTCAACCATTATGTATCAACTACAGAGTACAAATATTTACACAAAACAAAGACTTAGCCACAGGTATTAAAGCAGGTCAAAGGATTAGCCCAGACCTGGTTTACTTTGCTGACTTTCGTAAGAGGAAGGCTAAAAAACAAAACAAATTTCCAACTTACTACCAACTAAGAGGAATGCATAATGCCTAAATAAATAAATGGACCCAAATGGTTTAAGTTTTGAGTGTCTCTTCTTCATTTTCTTGATTTTATAGAACAGTTCCTAACAATTACAGAACCAAGCATAGCTTAAGAACATTTGACTTCGTAAGAAACTAATCCTACTCTATGACTTACTTTCAAGATATGGCAAATAGACAAGTAGAATGAAACAGGCCAGGTCAGGTGTTAAGAATGTGGTACAGAGCAGAGCTATCCTTGACCTTAAAGAAAGCTGTATTGACTTTCAAGAAGCAACTACGAACTATGAAAACATGAAACAAGGGAATCTAACTTAAGCTTACAAGTGAGGAAGTCCTGACTGTGTCCTCAGGAATTCACAGTCAAGTAAGAGAAGATGCAAAGTAAATAAAAGCCAGAGGAGGGGGAGAAAAAGATCAAAAAGAAGCACAAACCATTATTCCTCAGATTATGTTATTTTAACTCTCTATCTTTTAAAGTCCCAATTTTATAGTTGAGAAAACAATTTACCCAAAGTCATAAAATTAGCCAGCCAATTTCATATCCAGTTACTGAGTTCCAAATAGCATTTTCTTGTTAATTTCCAAAATTTATATTACGGAATAGACACAGTAAGTCCCTGCTCGAAAGGCCATCACAATCTGAGACAAGATACTGAACATTCTTGTAATAATCCCACTGAATAGCCATTAAAGGTATGATATAAAAGTGAATTATTGCTACCACTGATGTGGAAATTAGGGGAAAGCATTAAGAATTTATTTACTGTTACTTAGCTCTGGCTGGTGGTTTAGTGGATAGGGGCAGGCCTGCGAACCCAAAGGTTGCTGGTTCAATTCCCAGTAAGGACACATAACCAGGTTGCAAGTCAGATCTCCAGCCAGGTCCACAGCTGGAGGCAGGTGAAAGGCAACCAACCATACATTGATGTTTCTCTCCCCTTCTTCCTCCCTCCCTACCCTTCTCTCTAAAAATAATAAATAAAATCTTAAATATATAAGATTTATCTATATTTAGGATACATGTATAAACCTTATATATATGTATTTACTGTTACTTAATATGGGTGTTAAGAATAAATAGGGTTTTACCAAGTACATAAAGAAGGGAAAGTCATTCCAGACAGATGATCTGCAAGGAGTAAGAAAAATACAATGCCTTGACCCTGAACTGGAAATGTTATCACCAACATTTACTGACAAAGAAAGTAAGTAAAAAGGTGCATAATTTAATGGCTATTATAAAGCCATTAATAAAAAACAATTTCAAGAATAAACAAGTATTGCTGAAATATGAATTCATTTTAAGTCATTTCAGTAAAATTTCTCAATTTTAAAATTTGCTGAAAACTTGTACTTAATACAGAGATAGCATTGAGACAATCAACCGGCACTCAGAAAAAATAAACTCGACCCCTGCTCCTTATACATTACACCAAATTCAAATGTGTACTGCAACTTATCATTTAAGTGAGCTAAAGATTTAAGAAACTATTTTTTTTTCCCTCCAAAATTTCATTTATTATTTTCAGAGAGATAGGCAGGGAGAGAGAAAGAAAGGCAGAGAGAAGCATCAATGTATGGTTGCCTTTCACCTGCCTCCAGCTAAGGATCTGGCTGGAGATCTGGCTTGCAATCTGGGTATGTGCCCTGGCTGGGAATCGAACCAGCAACCTTTGGGTTCACAGGCCAGCACCAATCCAATGAGCCACACAGCCAGGAAGAAATTGTTTTTTAAGTATTAGTTTGAATCAGGTTTTCTAATTTAATGAATGAAAAATTAATACATTAAAAAATAAAAAAAACCTAAAGAAGAAAATATAAATGAATTTCTGAATCATCTACAAGTAGGAAAGACTCTGCCAACCAAGTTTACAAACCATGCCATAAAGCCTAAGTCTAAAGAAAGTCAACAAAAAAACCATGTCTACACAGAAAAAAAAAAAAAAAGAATTGATAAAACTCAATATTGGCCAATATGGGGAAACGCATTTCCTATACTGGTGGAGGAAATCTGTAGGAAAATTTAAGAAAAATGAAATATTTAAATACCATATACTCTTTTAACAAATCCACTTGCAGGAATTTATTCTCCAGACAGAGATATTTGCTGCAACAATGTTTTTAATAGCAAAACAGACATGAAAAGGCAACTGACAACAGTCAAAAATCTAAAGGCATGATAAAGGAAAGATATGTAAAGGATATTAGATAAAAATTTATTTTTCACAGTATACAAGGGAGGGCCTCAAAACCCATTAATAAAAATTTTACTAAGAATTGTGCATTTATTCTTCCATGTTTAAACTTCAGTCCTCTTCAAACTATTCTCCTTTTGATGGAATACACCGAGTGAGAAGTTTTTCCCACTACCCAAAACAGTTTATGAACACACTGATTTTGATGCTTTTTAGTGCTTCTGCTGTTTTTTGTTTCACCTCTTCCACATCAACAAAACATTTCCCTTGGAGACGTTTTTCATGCAGAGAAACAAACAAAAAAAGTAATTCAGGTTAAGAGCTAATTAATAGGGAGGATGGGGCACAAGGGTCTTGCTGTTTCGGACAAAAATTGCTTAACATTCAGCACAATATGGGCAGGTACACTTGTAGATCATCCATCATGAAATGGGGAAATGCACTGAATGGATCTTAAAAACAAAATCGCTGAGGCCAAATGCAGCCTCTCACAACAATGTCAGCTGGTACACTGATACAACCTTTAGATTCGTAAAAAACTCATCTAGCAGGGGAAGCGATACTACAAAAGGGACCTCCACTCCAGAAGATAATTCCAGTCTTTTTTTTGGGGGGGGTCCCCTCTTGGTTCTTTCTGTGCTATTCTAAAACTGTTTCTTTTACATTTAAAAACTCTAATCTTAAAAAAATCTTAAGTGATTTAAAATATTAAGTGCCTACTCTACACAATTAATTGAGCTAGGGAAAAATGAAGAAAATGAGTTCAGATTTGATTTCTTGACTTGAAGGAGTTTATAACCTGCCTTGGAGATAAAAGATTAACCAAAAACTGTATAAGGCTGAAAGAAAATCATTAAATACCCCAATACACAGACAATAATTACTACGAATACAGGTGGAAAGGTCTTCTTAAGCTCAAGATGAGTCAATCAAGACTTCAGAAATAGAAGGTTAGAAACAGTCTCCAGGGGATTAAACTATGAGATGGGTGGTGTTAAGTATGCCAGTACCAACCTTCAGGTTTGTTTTAACATGTAATGTTTCAGAAATTGAAAAATCCTATCAAGTATTATAGATTTCCAGCTTCTTTTAAAAATATCAGAAGATATAGCAACACAATGCATCAGTCCCACATGTCAACCAGATTAAAGCTGAGCAGCATCTGTTTTCTTTCAGAGGAAAGCACTCCCATCCCTGTCTTGCACATCCCAACCTGCTTAATCATTTACATAATTTGCTTGGTTTCTGTAAGCATTTAAATTTAACCCTAGCACGGAAATGGCACTAACAATAACCAAAACTACAAATACTGAAAAGTAAATTTTTATTTATGAAGGAGGACCTAGAGGAATTCACTTGCAACAAGACAATAAATATTGGAAAGGAATAGAGGTAAACCAAGTTAAGGAAAGATAAGATGTTAATATCAAGCTAAAAAATTTATACTTGAGTCTTACTGGCCTTCAGCAGTGAACAAGTTGATCTTCAGGCCAATTTCAAATAGTGGTTGTATACTAATTAATCTCCATTAAGTATAAAAAGGTAAAGTGCCAATGATGACAGTATGACATCGTTAAGATGATGTCAAGGCACCTTAAAGTCATGAAAAATGGTGGGAAGGGGAGGAATGTTTATTTGAGATTAAGTAAAAATTACTAGAGATTTATAGCAACTTTGGACAGTACAAAATGAAATAAACCTGAGCCAGGAGTATTCATATAGTAACTAAGTCAATTGTTTTTCTTCATGTTTTATAAGTGGATTTACCTCCACATTCTAATTAAAATGAAAAAAGGAAATGACTACCTTTGATAGGCATTTTTAAAACATCTTTGATTTGAGGCTATTTATCTAGGCTAGGTGTCTATAGAGTTTTCTCTATTTTGTATTTGAGACTGAATCTATTTAATAGGCTAACAAACTCTCCAACAGTAATTTACTGGGCAAAACCAAAACAGTTCTGAGTGTACCGGTGGAAGAAAATTTAGAGGAAAATCTTTGACTCATATTCAGACACATAAGGTTTAAGTCAACTATGTAGGAGTTTGACTACTGGAGCCACAAAGGAAAGAGATCCTGAAACTGATGTATGAAGAGTAAAGAACAGCACTGCGGACAAAATATCAGCAAATGAGAATACTAACTGGAAAGAAATTTCAGAAAAGTTGGTAGCAAAATAGCAATTAGGAGCTTAAAGGATTAAATTAATAAATGGTCAGTGCTTTCGGATTATCTTAAAATGTCAAGGAGAGTGTTATCAAGAATTCCTTTATAAAAGACTGTGTTGTTGAGTATCAAATTGAACAGCTTTACATTCTAAGTACAAAAAAGAACGGGTATGATTATCAAATTGAAGTCTTCAGTCAAAAAATTGCCTAAGTACTGAGAAACGAACCAAGAACTCAAGACCCACAATTAAAAGTTGAAGAGCCCTGGCTGTTGGCACAGGGGATAAAGCGCTGGCCTGCGAACCCAAAGGTCACTGGTTCAATTCCCCAGTCAGGGCACATAACCAGGTTGCAAGCCAGGTCTCCAGCCAGGTCCATAAGCTGGAGGTAGGTGAAAGGCAACCATACACTGATGTCTCTCTCCCGCTCTGCCTCTCTCCCTTCCTCTCTCTCTGAAAAACAATAAAATCTTTAAAAAAAAAAAAGGTTGACTTCTTTCCTAAGTATGCAAAAAACATTATACAGTACAGAACTTTGTTTTTGTTTAGTTTTATTTTCACTCTTTTTGTTTTTTTGAGAGGGGAAGGGAGGAAGAGAGGGAGAGAAATATCAATCAGTTGCCTTTTGTACAACACCCCAACCAGGGACTGAACCCATAACCTAGGTATGTATCCTGACCAGAAAATAAACACACAACCTTCAGGTTTACAGGATGTTCCAACCATATGAGCCACACAGGCCAGGACAGGACAGAACAGTTTAGTTTTTAAGTCCACTGAACCAGAATGTAAGTAGCTCACTAGATATAACTTTCTAAGTAGTTCACTAAGACATAATTTCATAAAACAATTTCCAAAATATAGAGTAGCATTAAATCAAGCCAAGAAAAACATTTTAAATACTTACATCTTCTCTAGGTAGTTTATTTTCATTGTCTCCTTCAATTCTCACCCGAACCACACCAGATTTGTCCACTATTTCTTGAATAACTTTGCCATTTTTTCCAATTACTTTTCCTTTAATAAGAAAAACACAAATATAGCGGTAAGTTAAAAATCAGTACTTCTATCCTTTCAGCAGCTGTCCAAATAATTTATGACTTGCTATTAAATTATAAAAACCAAGCAATGTTCTATCTTCATACTCTTAATTAACTCACCCCTAATACTACTTAGAAATTTTATCATTTAACTGAAACTTCCCTCTCTTCAGTATATTTAAGGATATTAAGGTTATTATTAACTGGACTGACAATTCCGCTCACATGGAAAATATTTCCAAAGTTCAAACATTTTAAAAATATGCTCTACATTACTTTTATATATTTTAAAATATCTAGTCCAAATGATTTCAAAAGCTTGTATGCCTTAACAAGCAAAAACAAACTTTTATTTTGACAATAATCATATCAATTTATTATTCACTATATGTAATGAATTATTCAAATAACTTCAACTTGATTTAAATTTCAGGTTTCTATTTGTTCAAGACGCCTGTGACTTGAAGATATAACTTTTAAAATAAATACTTTCTTCACAAAAATTAAACCTTATATTTAACAAGTATTAACATTTTACGCCAATGTTTCTAAAGTCCCTTACAGCTATACAAATACATACAGCATATGTATGACAGGCTGTCTTCCTCTCATATTAAAATACTATAAAATAACAAAATCCAAATTACTAACATTCCCTACAATTAACCCCTAAGTCTGTCAAACAGCAGTTATTGAATATCCAAAAATTACAGGATAACTTAAAAGTGAAGCATGAAGACTTCTCTTTGCCTTAGGAACTTACTGGTTACAACAAACATTCTCATAAAATAACAAACCAATACTGGATAGTGTTACCTGGTAACAGAATATTCAGGTAATTTTACTACATGAAGGGATGTAACCCTTATAAAGTGAACAGCAACAACATATTTGTTATTAAGTCCAATTCCCCAGTAATTTTTTTCTTTTTTACTAAACCAACCATCTATTCCAACAATAAATTAATGTTGGTTGAAAGGGGTTAAAACAGATATTTTTTTCCTATTGATGCTTGAGAGAACAGTTTCCATTAAAGAATGAATAAGGGAATGATGACAACAATAGCTGGTCAATACAGCAGCTGGTCAATACAGCAAAGACACTTACAAGATATTCTACTCCTACTCTCAAACCTCCTTTCCCATTAAGAACCCTCAATTTAAAAACAGCAATCACAGGTAAAAAGATAACAGAGTATCGGGGAATTCACATGTCTTCTCTGAGCAGCCCTAGCAGCAGCAGCATATAAAAGCAACCTTCAGTTAACACAGTGAAGCTCAAGCAGCAACTTCATCCTTGACCCTGCTAAAAATAAGCAAATATCCTTGGAAATAACAAAAACAGGTTGTTACATATCGTAACTCCCACCCCAATCTTTGTCCAGTTCTTCTGATGAACTATATTGGTGGTGCATGAACATCTATCACAGTCTGGGGTCCATGGCAAGGACCTACCTGCAAGTTTTATTTAGTCCCACCAGGGACCATCAAAATTTTAATTGATCATTTCCATAGTTTAAATTCCAAAGCAAACTGATAAACTGATGCAGACCTGTAGTATAAATTGAGCATTAAGCAAAAATGCCGAAAAGACAAAGAGTACAGAAGTGATTTAAGAAAAGCTTCTGGGACATGAAAATTTCTATGCATTTTCAAATCAATGTTCACATAGTCTTTTTTCTTTTAATTTGGGAGGGGTGGGAGTGGTCCAGTTCTAGAACTCTTAGAATCTTAATGTGTAGAGAAATCCTCTCTGGAACTTACCCACCAAGTAGTCCTCATTCCCTTTTACTCCTCAGTCCTCTTTTTCTCTTTCACTTGGACTAAAAATGTGTTACTTTTCAAAAGACTGGTTCACCCATTAAACATTTTGGAGGGAAATGTAGTATTATTATATACAACCACCAAATGAAATCTTTATACTTCTTCTGAAATTTCACCAACGTATAATAGTTGCTGCTAATATAATTTCCTAAAGAGTACACAAATAACCCAAATCAAAGCCAACCAACACAGGGGGGGGAAAAAAAAGACATGATAGGCACGGACATCACTGCACAAAATAAATGAATAATGAATCAGAGAATTACAAATGTATCCAATTTTCTTACTTATAAAACATCTGGACTTTTTACTCAAAATTAACACTACCACAAACTCTCTAAGACCAAGGCTATCTTCTTTACTGAGTAGTAAAGAACCCTGATTCCCTAGTACATACCCCCAAATCACTTTTACAGTGAAGAAATTTAAGTTAAATTATGTTTTGTAAAGCAGCAAATCAATATTATTAGTACTGACAGATGTCAATAACTGAATATAATTTAAACAAAAAAGGGGATCATCTTCAAAGGCAGCTTTCTTATCAAAAGTGATTTTATTTGAACATAATCATGTGATAACATTTTGTATCATAATATTTATTAAAATTACTCTATAGTGAACAGTGATTTCCACAACTAAGTAGAGCTTACTTAACTGGCATTGAATAGTCATTAACTATTCAAATGCTTGGGCAAAACTGAAAAGCTTTTTCTATGTAATAGCCAAGTACAAAGAAACTATCCAAATTCTTGGGTTGTAAACTGTATCAGAATATACTAATTGCTATAAGCCAGAAAAGCATCTTTTTATAGTGGGAATTCTCCCTATTTGTTTCACAGAATTTGACAAAATACTGAAAGCAAGGAAATAATTTCCTAAAGGCAAAATAAGCCTGATTACAAACGGAGCGTAATTATTTCAATAAAAAAAAACAACTGATGAAATACAACAGGTAACAAAAATTCATCCCTCTCCTAGTAAATATCAATACTTTATGGTGATGCTTACTTTTAAACTTCTAGGGTAATTACTACATATTTAATATGTGATGAAACTTTCCCATTTGTCTCAAGTGACATTTAAAGGACAGACAGCACAGATACAGAAGATACTAATAATACATTCCAAGCTATAATGACCATTTAACTAGTTTCAAAATTTTTTGTTACAACTTATAATGTATAGGTACAATAGTTTTCATTAACGGTATCAAACACTTAACAGCAAAATCTCCTATCATACATCATCACCATCCTCCCCCTCTTCTGCCCATGTACATCTTACTTCTTTTTCTATGCCTTTGCAAAAACCAATCACTATTTATTCAGGTTCCACTGTGCAAGTTTTATTATTTATTATTATCCTATTATTAGTTCATGTTTACTCTCTCTTTTGCACTAACAAAAATTATAATCTTCTCAAAAAGTACAATTTTGATATGAATAATAAAAAGATATTATGTGAACAAAAACAGTAAGAAAGAGCCAAAGGCATATTTGGCTTAAGAAAAACTGTAATGGCAAACTTAAAAATCATGGGCCTTGTTAGTGGATTATTCTCTACAGAAGACATCTTTATTTTTTATCATGACAAGATACAAGTCACATACAATGTTACTGTAAAAATAACAAATATTATCAAAATACTTAACTCTTTAGTAAAATATCAGACAAGACTAATTTTCAAACACTTACGTAATTAGATAACACTTAATTTATTTAACATGTAAGTGTAAGTACCTACCAACAAGATTCCTAGGAACCTGAATAAAATCCTCCACAAATTCCAAGAAACCTCTAGCCTTTTTTACAGCATCAGCACTCTGGGAGGGGGCGAGAGAGAAAAACAAACATGAAGTAAACTCCACAATTCAAGACAAAAAATACGAGAAACAAGAAGAATCTAAATGATTATTCTATTAACAAGCTCAGCCCAAGAGAGTGCCATTTCAGGTCAAGGAATTCATGAAGCACTTTTTTTTTTTTTTTAAGCAACCATCACAAAGCTAGGGAAAAAGTATTATCAGAACAAAAACATATCAAATATTCCTAAGGTCATTTTCTAAGCTTCTGAGAAAATCAGCAAGAGTTTAATTTTGTGTTAGCCAAATTTAAACCCAGTCCTAAACATTTAAGCCCACCATCCCATGATATCACCAAGTGAATATAAAAACAAATTGTCCATTGTCTATACTGTCTGCATTCTTTCATCTTCAAAATAAATTATTTTTAAAAACTAGTTTTGCAGTGATGCATAAGAAAAAGTACCTATTGATAAAATCATTGGAATTTCTAATTTCTAATAGGTACAATTTTAGAAGACTGAAAGACGGAAGTGGGGAGCTCTCTAAAGTGAATTAACGTTCTCAATAACACTTAACTTTCACTTTTACCGTTTATTCTTTAATAACATAGGTCAAGTGTATCATGTACTCATATACTATATACAATAAAAAACTTAAAACATTTAATCCTCATAAATTAGAAGGTAAACAAAATTATACTTCTCATTTTACAATAAGGAAAATTATGCAGGGAGATAAGCAACTTTTGCCAAGCCCACCCAAAGTGGTACACACAGAATTCCAATTCAGGCAGTATGACTACAGAGCCATTCATCTTCATTATTTTGTTATACTGTCCACTTTTAATGATTCAAGCTTTTTATTAGGAGCTATGTATGAAAAGTCAAGGCTTGACATTATCACCTAAAACCACACCTTACCCATTTACTCTAATGCAATGGTTGGTCTCAAAAATTTGGTTTCTTTTATTATTTTCCTGTCAACATAAATTTCACAATTACCAGTGACAAAGTATTATCGAAATTCAAGTTCTACCAAAGCTGTTCTATTATGTTATTTATAACTGCCAGTGCCAGACAGACAGTAAGCATGCAAGAAATGAGTAAACTATTTGTAAAGTATCAATACATAAAAAGAGCTAAACCCAGAAGTGCTGGTTAAGAAACTTTTGAAAACAGTACACAATACTCAAAATATCTTTCACTGCTCCATATAATACAATAATCATCTTCAATCCACATACATATATGTATAATGATTACTAGGGTTACTGACTCTAAAGTGTTTTCACTGGAAACTCAAATTCCAAGAAATATGATCAAGCGATCATTAATGTTATAGCAATGTTAACCTAGCTAAGGGACAGAAAACAACTTACCTCCCCATAGATTCTAAATGTTCCAGTATCTTCATCTAGCTCAATAGCTGTAACTCCAGGAACCTTCCTAGCTTGCTGTATGTTACTACCATGTGTTCCTATCGCCAGGCCCATCAAATCTTCTCTCACAACAAATTCCTCATGAAAAGCTGCTGCAAGTTGTTTTGTGCACTAAAGAGAGAAATTAGAATTTATTATAAAAGATCAAAAATAAAAACTTTCTGTACACTCCTGTTCACAACATTATTCAGAGTCAAGAAGTAGGAATTCTGCAACCAAATTTGCAGACTGATGAATGAACAAAATGAGACTTATTCATACAATGCTTATTCAGTCTTCAAAAGAAAATGCTCACAGGCCAGAATGTGGGTAAACATTGAAGATATTATGCTTGGTGAAATAAGCCAGTCACAAAAAGACGAATGCTTTTGATTCTAATTTACAGAAACAGAAAAGTAAAATCAAAATTGCCTGGGGCTGAGGAGAAAGAGAAATTGTTTAATGAATTTTAGTTTTGCAAGATGAGAAAGTTGTAGGCTGATCAACAATCTGAAATACTTAACACTAATGAACTGTACTTATCTTCAAGATAAACCTATCACAATTTCTCTAAGTAAGTATGTATTTGCATGCATGCTTGAGAGAGGAAGGGAGGAATAAGTTTCCCAATGACCAATAGGAAAAAAACAGGATTATCTTAGGACAGAAAAACAACAGGTTCTTTTTAGTAAATGTGAAAGATTTATATGATCTGAACAGAAACCAGAGTATGATAGGTTCTTTATAAAACTACATGCTAGCCCTGGCTGGTGTGGCTCAGTGGACTGAGTGCTGGCCTGAGAACCAAGAGGTTGCTTGTTCAATTCCCAGTCAGGGGACATGCCTGGGCTGAGGACCAGGTTCCTAGTTCAGGGTGCACAACAGGCAACCCTGGATGTTTCTCTCCCTTCCTTTCTCTTTCTCCCTCATTTCCCCCCTCTCTAAAAGTAAATAAAATATAATATAAAAAATAAAAACCACATGCTAGGTGGCCTATTCTTCTCTTAGACAAGAGCTGTTATAATAACATAGTTACTAATGGAAGTGTGTTGTGACTGACAGGGGAATAAAGAAGAAAAGTAAATTAAGAATTGAGTAACAAAGAATTAGCAATCCTTTACTGGATATTCCCAGTAAGTTTCTAAGTTCTCTGGCATGTCATCACCTAAGCCCTAACAAAATACAACAGGCATTTAGTTTATAAGGATATGTTTGAGGAAGGTTAACAGAAGAAAAGTAATTCTTCTAAGAGACACAATGACTCAAGGGATTAGCCACAAAATACACCCTAAATTGCCTTACCTAAGAGTCAAGCAGTTTAAGCCAGGGAAGTTGAATATACTTACAAAACTGGGACACAGAAAAAACATTTTATGAGTAAACCCACTTACTTCTAAATGCTTAGTGGCCTCTTCATTTCTGGACATAAGCATCAACTTCGTACGAATACTTCGCAAATGCATGTCACTTAAAATATTTACTCTCTTCACAGTTGCTTCACTGGCAGACTATAAACAAACAAGTTAATTACTCAAGATAAAGATAATTCACAGGACCTTAACAATAGTCTTCCTTGATTCTCATCAATTACACTTCTCTCCTAACCTAATATACAGCCTCCTCTTCCCACAAGTAATCTTACTTTCCTTTCTCAATTCCCGTATTATTTAATTCTGCTATTCACATTATAATGGGGGGTGGAGGAATCCAACACTGCACAAATTAAGAATTTTACAACGTTGAGAATATATTAAAAATTTTTTCTCCTTACTTCACAAGATAATTGAACATTTTTAACTACAAAAAAGTTCTCCCACATTCTATTATTAAATTCACTATATACCAAGTTAGTATTTTTAAAATATTTAATTACAAACTCTGTTCAATATACATTCACTACCTAAAATATGGAGTTATCTTACCAATATCATTAGCTGTGTAGTTTCCGGATGGTAAAAAATTCTGCATGCTCCTACTGCTTTCTTAAAATCTTTATGTGCATTTTCATTAGCACACCTAGGGGGAAATTAATTTATGTGTAAGACCTAAATAACAGATTAAATTTAGAGGGCAACAATAATATAAAACCCAGTATACCATTTTGATACCCCTTTATTAACATTTTTGTTTATTAAAAAGATTTTCTATCAGAAGTTTTTGATTGGGTGTTTGGGGAAAAAGATTTTTATTGAACTTAAAAATCCTCTTAATTCACAAAACAATCCAATAGTGAAGAAAATTACTCACGCCTCTCTCAAATCTTCAGGAACATCCACTGTGCATTTAAAGAAGGTATTTTTTTTGACAGTTTTATTTTGATTGACAGGCCGAAGTCGTTCAAATGTGACTATTTCATTGTAAGTGGCATCACAAGCAGCATATTCAATGACATAAAACTAAAAGACATCAAAAAACTTTAAAAATCCCATCTGAACAAAAATAATGAGCTTTAAATGAAGTTCTAATTACCTTGCCCAGCTTAACAGTAGACCCTCCCCCTTGTGGCACAAATACTAAGCACAGCTTAGTTATATCAATCTGATTTGCCTAAAGTAGATTATAAGTTTTTACAAGCAAGAACCTTGGTAGTCCTCACATGCTCAGGGTGTATCTCTGGAGAGCGGCTTTGGTGCTTGCAAATTCAGAACATAAACAGAAATAAGTGCTCATGAACTTTTGATATTGTATGATCAACGGTTGCTAAAGTATGCTTTAGAAACAAAACAACTGGAATAACATTTACAGAAACTAAGAGTTAAGGCATTTAGATGGAAACTAGTCACAAACCAAGTGTTAACATGACTTACTTCTCCTTTCATCATTCGAACTTTAGCCAACCACCATCCACAAGGTTCTTGGTCATTTGCTCTTGAATATACCTGAGAAGGAAAAAAAAAATGCCCTCAACCATTCATCCTAAAGATTTCAAAAATGTTATACAAACCAAGTCCCCTTAAACTTAAGAATAAAAAATGTTACTGTATTGAAATTAGTGTACTTAGATGTAGTTTAATTAGAGTATGTAAGCCTAAATTTTACAACTGAAAAAATAAAACAACCTTTTTTAGGCGATTTAGCTCCTTGAAAATCAAATTCAAATTCACAAGGGTTCACTAAACAAATAATAAAGAAATACTTCTTACTAGGCAGTTTTACAAGCGTAAATAGGTCTTTCAGTCTGTTAACATTTTTCATCTTCATACATCACACTTCAATGGTTCGAGTTATCAGAAGGAGATGTATTTAAACCTGATCAGTATTTGTAAGATGCTCAAATCAAGAACTGTTTTCAGAAAGTGATAAACTCTAAATTCCTTCAAAGGTATGACATTCAAAGATCTCTTGCTGAGGAACCTAGATCAAATATACTACAAGTTTAGCTTTACAAAAAAATTACGCACATTAGTACATCTGGCTGAGTACAAGTATCTTACAAAACCTCTTTGTATCTGTAATCCTGGGTATTTTTAAACATTATACACTGAAAGGTTTTCCTTAGGGATTAGAGTTATTTCTTGTAATACAGCAGCTTTTAAAATGTATTTTCAATACATGGAAAACTTGGAAGGTCAGGGACCGGATCTGAGAAGCAGTGACTAAGATAAAGTTATCCCCACAGAGGTGGACAAAGAAATCTATCGATACATGTTAACATCCATTGGTGAGATAAATGCAAACTACTGATAGGCAAATAGTTTTTAAAAGTTTTAAGTTTCTATCAAGATGATCTGATAGTGATTTGGGAAGTGGTAAAATATTGAAACTGTAAATGAGTAAAGCCATTTACTCATCAACTTTATTGTACAGCATGATCAGAAAAAAAAGCTATGAAAACAAAAAAGGCCTTTATACCAATTAGCTCCAATGAATTCAACTTTAGCATTTGCAATTATCAGCAAATCTATTTGGACCTTTATCCTTTCTTAGGTCTTCAAAAAAAAAAAAAGAAAAAGAAATTTTATTTTTAAAAATAGAATAAAAATTACTCTATCTTGCAAGTTGTATATGAATGCAGTAGGCCGTTTTATAAATCTAAGATAGAATCCGGTGATCACATTTTTTCTGTATCTTGAAACATTTTGCTGTTATACCACTTAATCATCGTTCATTACTTCCAACTACGTGTTTTTAAAAACCTAAAAATAAGCCCCAGAAGAATGATCATATTACCTGGAAGAATACAAAAGTGTAATATATTATTACTGTTGTATCATCCTCTAGTTTATCACAGTCTTTCGAGAAAATACAAGACTAAAAATAGCATTCTTGTCTGATTTTGGCTATTGCTTAACAGTTAAGAATTCACAATTTTTGTTTTCAACCCATAATTGCAAACAGAAAAATTGTATTGTAAAAACCAATTAGTATGCATTATTGGGCCCAAATGCTAAAGGATGACTATTTTCCCTAATATAAGATGATTAAAACAAAAAAAAAAAAGAGAAAAGCAACTCAAGACCAAAAAGTTCTTGCTGATTCCAAGCACTACCTCAGGAAGGCAATTAATTCAGCTACAGTTATCTCTTTGTGATCTATAGTAAATGCATGCTTCAAGCTTAAATGCTGAAAGAAAAAAATATGGGGGGAAGGGTGTCTTAAAATTGCTTGAATTTCTTTGTTCTAATTCTATTTTTACCAAAGCATAATCCTTCTAAGAATCAGGCTTGCTATGTAGGATTACCTACAAAAAAAGAATAAACCATTCTACACTACTCTGATGCTTTATTTCTCATTCAACATTGAAATGTTGGATCCCATTTTATACTTACAGTCAGCTCTGTAAATTTCATTAATAACTTTATCCTGAAAGAGAAAGCCACTCTCATGAAGCCAACTATGAATCTGGCTCCACCTGAGGGCAGTGGGTCAAATCATATCCTATGTAAAATGGGCTGTATCTCATACAATAACTAATCACTTGAATAACCCAGAGTTAAAACTGTGCCTTAGTGTACTATGTTCCAAGTGCTGATTACAAAATTTATTTATAACTATGGCACTGAAATAAGAGCACCTCATAGCAATTCCCTTTCTTCAGATTTCACTTAAATCTCCAAACTATTCCAAGGGAGTGATTCATACTCTAAAGCAATGGTCCTCATTGCTGTAACACTGTAAGTTTCTTCAAATTCAAGAAAGAGCTAAAAAAATCAGGGGACTAAGGAGTGTCCATGGGAGATCTAAAAACACAACAGTTTTCAGATTGAAGGTTATAGTTTTATAGACTGAAGGATGTAATATGAAGAAATACCATAATCCTATTTAAGGATTCTTTCTACCAAATGGCTCCAAGTCAAACCTTATTACATACACAATGGTCTCCAAATTCTAGTACACACCAAATTGTGACTTCAATGAAATTTCACTCCGGATCCTCATAATGTTGCTAACTTTTTTCATTCAAGTTAATGATCAACTATGCTCTTCATAATCACAAACAGATGGAGATATTAAACACTAGATGTAGATAATTTGTACCAGTTTTCACTCAACTATAGAAGAAAATTTCTAAATAATGTTAAGCACTAAACTGAATACTTAATCATAATGACCCTTTTCATTACTACATGAGATACATTTATCATTCCCGTATATTCACTATGTCATCTCATTAACATCTATGAAAAGCAAGCTTAACATCCAGAACACATTGATGTAATTTATCTACCTGTACATTATTATCTCATTTCTCTTCATTGCCAATACACTAACAGACAGGCCTTAAAAACTGTCCATTTTTCCAAGACAAAGATATAATTTAAAAAATAGGCCTTGGCTGGTATGGCTCAGCAGACTGAGCACCAGCCTTCGAACCCAAGGGTCACTGGTTCAATTCCCAGTCAGGGCACATGCCTGGGTTTCGGGCCAGGTCTTCTCCAGCCAGATCCCCAGCTGGAGGCAGGTGGAAGGAAACCTTACATTGATGTTTTTCTCCTTTTCTTCCTCCCTCTCTTCCCCTCTCTCTAAAAATAATAAAAGCTTAAAAAAAAAAAAAAAAAAAAAAAAAGGTTCATCTCTTTTTTAATGTATGAGTAATTTCCCAAAGCACTAAAACTAGTAATGACCTTGGTTTTATGAGAAAGACATGAGAAAGACATTAGAAACAGCTACATTTTCAGACTGGTCGCAATAAGCAACTGAAACATCTTTCAAGGTAATGTGTAAACAATACATGTATATTTATATATATTCTATAAATAAAATACTGAATTTAAAAATTTTAAAGTATTAGTATGTTATCTCAAATTATTCTTACTCCTTTTATGTAAGGCACCTATCCCTACGTTATAATTAAAAAATGAAGATGTATAATCAATATCTGGCAACCTGCCATAAAACATAAGAAAACACATATACGTCACAGGAACAAAAATTTGCCAATTCTTATTTCAATCAGAAAACTTCACAATTCCAAAGTAAAAACTTTTTGAATATGTTGAATCCAAAAGGCAAACCTTGTAAAATTATATACTGGCTTGAGATATAAGGCTTCCTATGTAACAATGTGCATGTGTTTGTGTGTATTAACTTGCTAAACAAGAGAGGTATGATAATAGGACAAGAAAATCACTGGGAAAATTTCTATGTCCTTTCAACACCCCAGAACATTACATAGCCAGCTCAAAAAAAAATCTAAGGAACTCTTCATTTTCCGATTACCTCCAACTTCATTAGTTAAGCATTACTTTCTTTCATTTAAAAAAGATTATTATTAATTAATTAATTTTAGGCAAAGGGGGAGGGAGGGAGGCAGAGGGAGAGACATCCATGTATGGCTGCCTTTCACCTGCCTCCAGCTACAGACCTGGCTTGCAACCTGGTTATGTGCCTTGGCTAGGGAATCGAACCAGTGACCTTTGGGTTTGTAGGCCGATGCCTTCTCCACTGTGCCACCAGCCAGGGCCTTGAGCATTAATTTCTTAGCAATCTTTAATTATCAACAAGTAGGCAATTACTTTTAAAAAATTGTAATTATACTTAAAAACATGTTTCCACCATTAAAAGTAAAACCACTAATTAGGTTTCAAAATAAATATTTGAACTTTAGACCTCTGAAAACCAACTTTCTACTATAAATCATATAGTGTCATCTTCAGGTCATTACTAAAACTATGACACTAATTTGTTTAGCTTCACCTAAGTCTCATAAATTGGCTGGAAAGACAAATTGCAAACTAGCCAAACATATTTTTAAAACAATACAATTTTATGGTAAAACATGAAATTGTCAGTATTCAACCATTCCCAACCTACAGAATAGAAATTATATATGGCAGCTTTAAATAAACGCCTGTAAGAGCTCAATGGAAAGCCCTCTCCAGGATCACTTTTGTTCTATTTATTTCTAGGCCAAATCAAAGTCACCTTTCTTTCCCTTCTTCAAAGAGAAGGTATTCCCCAGAGCTGCAGAAGAACAAAGACTTGGGAGTCTGACACAAAACTGACAACACTCTATAAATATAATGTGATATATTAGAAAATAACATTCAGGACAAAAACTGAAACTGGTTATCAGCTTCCCAATCTTCAGGCTTTATGATGGTGAAATGGTTAACAAGAACAACAACATTTAGCACAGCCCTCAAGAAATTGTGACGTAAACTGAGATAATCTGTTTAAAAGCTCATAAGGTATATATTACATATTCTAGTGCTATGCAAGTGTCAGCTGTTATTGCTATGTTACACTACGTGTGACCAGCAAAAAAAGTGGAGTGACTTAAAAATTTAATATACTAAATTTAAAATATATTAAAAAATACACTAATCAATAAGAAAGCAAAATTATGAATAAGCAAAATTACGAAGCGATAATTCAAAAAGCATTTTAAAAAGACAAAATGGCACATTTTACTATTAAAACTTTAAATAACATGCCTTTTAATTCAGCAACTGAAGCACTTAAACTGTATTACCAGAAGATCAAAAAAAAAAAAAAAAAAATCAATGCCAATGTCTTCTAATTATGATACATTTGTACTAAAGATTATGGGATCATTACAAAAAATTACATAATCTGTATATTTAGATATGAAAATGTGTATGATACCCAAATTAACTGAAAATAAAAGTCACCAATATATAATCCATTCTCAATTTTTAAACAAAAAGCATATTCTTTATAAAGGCAAAAAAAATGAAGACTCTCTAGTAAATGAGATTTAAACAGGAGTGGGCAACAAGCACAACTACACACATGCAATACTCTATCATTTCATAACCTTTATCGCTTTTCATTTCAGTGAGGGCAGCTTTCACAAGGTTATTTGGTTCAAAATATAGAGCCTGAAAACCGTCATTCAAAAACATTTCAAGCCCTGGCGGGTGGCACAGTGGATAGGTCCCAGCCTGAGAATTCAAAGGTCGCTGGTTCAATTCCCAGCCAGGGCACAAACCAGGTCGCAAGCCAACCATACATTGATGTCTTTCTCTCTCCCTCTCTGCCTCTCTCCCTTCTCCTCTCTCTCAAAATAATAAATAAAATCTTTAAAATAAAATAAAATTTTTAAAAAGCAACAAAAAACAAAACAAAAACAACATTTCAGGTCATAAAGATTCCTAACTACTGTAGCCAATCCCCCCCAAAAAAACTCTCATAAATCCAACAGTGGTAATATTAATTTTAAGCTTATGTAAATTTTCAAAATTTTCAAGTAAAAAATGACAGTAACATCTTCATTTTCAGATGATGCTAACAACTGTCTGGAGCAAATTTCACCAACAGCAAACCAAAAAACAAACTGAAAACACTCTGTAATCATCAATTTCCAATGGGCCAAAAGATGGTCCAAGAAATGAGTTAAGACCTTTGTTGGCTAAGACTGGGGAAAGCACACTGTTAAAAAAAACATTCTCAGTACTCTATCAAGCTTTTCATTTTATCCGATTCTTTGAACTACCAATAAGTGTCTGAGCAACAATTTTCAAAAACATGAACAGCACTAAACTCAGACCATCATTGTTCTAATTCTAGAATTCAGAGAAAATAACTTCTAAAACAAATTAATTTTTTTAAAAAGCTCTTATATCAATCCTCAAAGGAAGGTGTTGATTAGAAAAGGATACAATACTGAGAAAAACATTTTCATTGAAGTCTAAAGTCACAAGCAAACAAAGTGTAGTAGAAATCAACAGCATCGCTGTTATAATTCACAAAACTCATCAAGTACCCTACTTCACATTCAGGGACACACACACACACCCCACACTGAGACTACAGTTACAGGTCTCCTTACCAAAAAAGTTCTTAGTACCCATGTTTGGTCAAATCAACTACAAAAGAAAGCAAGTGAGTAAAGGCTACAACATTAGGGAATGGGCTCATAGTGCCATGAAACAATTAAGCTATAATATGCTTTGATTTAGCAAAAGTAAAGGGGTGCATGGTAAACTTAGAACAAGTAATTAAAACCTAGGCAGAATTTTTGAATGAAAATGAGTTCAGGTTGTCAGGGGTTAAACCACTATAATTCTTTGGTTTCCTAGCATAATAACCACAACTTTATGGGGACTCAAAGAAAATTTATCATTAAAAAATGACAAATAATAGCAACAGATTAACCAAATGCATTCATTTGCCAAGTACTCAGAACAGTGTCTGGCACAGAATACGTATGGTTAAGTGTTTATAAACACCACCAGATTGCTATTTCATCAGTAACAGTTCTCCTATGCCAATTCCCCTCCCCAACCCTACATTAAACTAGATGCAAATGAGATTTGAAAATCTACCTCTTTCAATACTACTGAGAGCCAACTTCTTGTGAGAAACATATTTAGCATATCTGACTATCTTGGGAAAATTGTATCAATTCTTAAAAATCAAATTCTCTATCTCTAATGGACTCAGAACACCTCTACTTGACAATCATTTTCAAGTTTCTTTTTACACAACAGTAGACATATTAATCAATTCAAGTCAGATGGACATCCAAGATCAGATCTTTTAAATATGAAGAAAGCAAGTTAAAAAAAAAGCCAGTCAGAACAAATTATCTCATTTCTATTTTTAAAATGAGGAAAGGAGTATGTGGAAATAGTATGCAATAGGTGAACATTGGCTTTTATCTCTGGGGCAGTGATTTTTGTTTTATTCAGTTTTGTTTTTCCTATTCTTTAAAAAATTTCCAGATACTACTAGAATATTCAACAAGACTATTAATTAAAATATTTCACATTACAGACAATATTAGTGATCACTATAATTAATAAAGAATGATAGTCTTTTATGAAGACACTAAAGAAAAAACACAAATTTTATTAATTAGAAAAATGAAAACAACAATCAACATCAGTTAGTTCTCTGTGCCAGATTCTGTGCGAAGCAATTCAAATGCACTATCATTCTTAACTCTTATTATTTATTTTCATTTTAGCGATAAAAAAGTTGATAAAGGCACAAAGCCAAAAAGAGCAGAGCTGAGACATAAACTCCAGTTCTGATTCCAAAACTCAAGCATTGCTACTTACAGTCATTACCAACAGAAAGAAAAAAGGAATTGTTCTCCATGAGCTAGAGAGGTTTTCCTACAAGAATATTGACATAAAATAAAATAAGCACAGAAGAAAATAAATTTACAAATACATACCTCTACTTCATCTCCTTCACTAATTTCCTTTTTTATGTCTGGTGGTGGTGGTAATCTGACTTCATTAAATGGAACCTGACGTTCTGGTTGCCAACTAAAGGATTAGAAAGGAAATTAAACATTTCAAAATGTTATCCTAATACTCCCTAATATGAAAGCTATATACAGTAGTCTATGCTTAGTGCTGTATAGTTTTCAAATGAATCATTTAGCATTCCCCTAAAGAAAAAAAAATTTCACATTCTATTTTCCAAATAATTATTGTTTGTTGACACAGAACAGATTTTGCATGACTCTTGATGAAGTTTATAATTAACATCTTTGAAAATAATTACAGTCCTGGCTGGTGGCATAGTGGGTAAGGTGCCAGTCTGAGAACTCAAAGGTCACTGGTTTGATTCACAGCCAGGTCCGTGGCTGGAGGCAGGTGAAAGGCAACCATACATATAAATGTATTATCAAAAATATGTAATATTTTTATTACATATATATATATATCTCCCTCTCTGCCTCTCTTCCTTCCTCTCTCTCTAAAAAATAAATAAAATCTTAAAAAAAAAAATTACACATTACCTGCCAAATCACTCATCCTAAGGGAATCGTGTGTGCGTGTGCGTGTGTGTGTATATATATATACACACACGCACACGCACACGCACACACACACGTATATTCTATACCACTATCAAATTAACAGCAAAGGAATCAACTTATTTCAAACACATTTACAAAGGAACATATCTCAGAGACTGTAAAACAATATAAACTGTTTAATTCCTTTTTAGTGTACATATTCACTGAAATACAAAAAAGTCAATTATTTTGAATAGATGTATTACATAAGATTTAATTTTTGTTATCTTTTCTATAATGAAAAACCTAGTAGAAGGTTGCTTTTAACGTTTGTAGCAAATATGCATTAAAGTTATAAATTTAGCTATTGCTTAACTGACATGTTTCATGTTGTAATTTATAAATTGAGTTGATGAATAACTTTTAAGTTACAATAGGTCATTCATAGGCCTGAAAGGTATACCCACACATAAAATGTTCCTTGCAACATGCACACATACACCCACCCACCCACCCACCCACCCAAGAAAGAAGTTAAGAAGTTTTGGGTGTTTTCTTTTCACCATTCCTATCTAAATGGCAGCTGCTCAAAGACAGAAATCATCACATTTGTTTCTACATGGAACAGTTGTTGGGCAGTTCCTGCAGCAGCTTGAAAGTGAAAGTTGAATAGTTCTTTTCTGACTTTCAGCTATACATTGTTCCTTACCAATCCAGCATACTGACTTTCACACTTTTGAACATTACCTAGCCATTATAGTATCTATAAAATTGGTATCTGTTATTAATATCAAGCAATTTAAAATGGCCAAATACTTAGATTCTGACTACCAGTGTGCCTGGAAGGCCTCCTGCAACATCATTTCAACATTTGCATTTAAGAATTAAGCAAATTATAACCCCATTTGTGCCACCTGTTTTTGCAAGAATTACTGATTCATGTTCACACATTTTGGCAAAAAAAAAAAAAATGGGTCTTGAAAAAAGTAAAGTGTGGGCAGAAAAGCAGGCAGAGAGTTATCAAGACTAGAATTATTTGAACTGATAAGATGATCAAACCATCAAAAAACCCACCTAAAAGCAGTCATTTTCCACTGGCAATACGAAGAACTAAAAGCGAACTGTTTGGCACTTATCCATTTAAAATTACAATCTCTATTAATAAAAAATAACTTACTTGTTTTCGAAAACAACTGTAAGGGAGTCTTCATGAACATCTTTGATAAATCCCTGCAAGAAAACAAAATTATTAAAAGCATGTCAACATTCAATTAAATGTTAACTATACAAAGCAGTATCAGCGATATAAAAAAATATGGAGTACTCAAAAGAACAGAGCTTAGAATTAAGCAAATCTGGGTTTGATTTCTATCTCCATCATTTGTGAAATATACGACCTAGGTATTTACTTTACCTCCCTGAACCTTAATTTCACATATCTACCTTGTAATTAGTAAAAAGCCTAAAACAGCATAGGTATTAGTCAATATTCAAACTAAGTAAATATTTAGAACTGTGGCTAATATACTTCAGGCTCTAGGGTCAGCCCGCCAAGATTCAAATCCAGGCTCTACCACTATATATTCTTGAGTGAGATGTCATGAGCTTTCTATCATACTTCGTGGAATTATGAAAATTAAGTAAAATATTTAATGTTTACCACAGTACTTGACACAGAGAATTACTACAAATATTAGTTATAAATATTAAATTATAGCCCATCTTTAACGAAAGACATGATCTCATTTTGAATACTAACCTTACCCATTAACTTAATCTTATTTTTCCTACAACTTCTCTTCCTTCTTTGCTTAAAAAAAATTGTGGTATAATGAGTACATTGCCTCCAAACCTTTTGGAATAAACATACATAGATTCTCCTCACCCTAGCCACTTAGCACAGTAGTTAAGAGCGTCATCCCAATACACAAAGGTTGTGCATTCAATCCCCAGTCAGGGCACACAGAAGAATCAACCAATGAGTATATATCAATAAATGGAACAGAACAATAAACTGATATATCTCTCTTCCCACCTTCCCCCATCTTCCTCTCTCTTCCAAGTCTATAAATTTTTAAAAATTTAAATAGATTCAATAAAAATCAGTAGTCATCTTCTAGACTTAAAATTAATTATTCTATTTTCATTTGATGAATACAGCTGAGAGAAACTGTAAGACCTAACATACTCAAGAAAGAGCCAAGGACTTGGATATAGAGCAACTGTTTGAATCCTTGCTCTACCACTATATGACCTTGGGCAAGGAGTCCTTGGCACTTGTATGATTACAATTGACATTAAACAACACATTATATTTCTGTCAATCAGGACTACAAAGTTCTCAACCTACACCCACTCTGAAACACAGGTACTTAATCAATACTTTCCTTAAAAAAACACTAAGCCCTGGCTGGTGGCTCAGTGGAAAAGGCGCTGGCCTGTGAATCCAAAGGTCACTGGCTCGATTCCCCAGCCAGGGTACATAATCAGGTTGCAAGCCATGTCTCCAGCCAGGTCCTTAGCTGGAGGCAGGTGAAAGGCAACCATACATTGGATAAAAAAAAAAGATATACTAGACTCCTTAAGATACACTAATAATTAGCTAAATAAACACGCATTTTCAGTACCTGGTTAAAACCTGGGAGAAGAGAACATATCTATTTACCTCCCTACCGAAAAGTCCATTAAATAATACTAGGTTGCCCAAAAAAGTTCATTACGCATTTTCTGCATGATGACTCTAGTAATGGTTAGTTGCCTTTAACTTCATTTGAAACAATTTTGTTAGACTGTATTGTGACAGCTGTCATATCAGCATGTATTTTTTTAAAAACTGGTGAATTTTTGTGCAGCCATTTTAATATTGAAGATGGAAGAAAATATGCAACATTTTCAGCCTATCATGCCTCATTATTTCAAGAAAGGTAAAAACACAACTGAAATGCAAAAAATGATTTGTGCAGTGTATTGAGAAGGTGCTGTGATTGATCAAATGTGTCAAAAGTGGTTTGTGAAGTTTCTTGGTACTATCACATTTTGGCCAAAAAATTATTTGCTGTGGGGCTGTCTCACACATTGGAAGACGTTTAGCAGCCCCCTGGCCTCTGCCCACTAGAAGCCAATAGTAAGAGATGGGCTACATACTCAAAATATCCAAATTAATCAAGTTATTGGTAATAACAAAAAATGTGTCTTCTCCCATAATGGATTTTTGGCCAACCCAGTAGTGAAGAGATTTTTAGGCATAAACACACACACACACACACACATATACACACACCTTAAGAGAAAAAGAATTACAACAAAATTTGGGAAATTCACTAAACACATGAAGAAGGGTAATCAATTTTAAAAGAACAAAGCAACAACTACTATTTAAATACTGGCTTAAGATACTATTCTAAGCACATCAGCAAGCCAAAGACTATGAACCAAACTGGCAGTGGAAAGCTAAAACCCAAGATGAGCAATACCACCCTAAAAAAATCTTTGGAACTTGAAGAGATAAGGGTAATAGACTGGTCTGAAAATGATTTTATTTCCTTTAATAATAAAGAAATCACCAATCACAGAATGTAACTGGTCTCTCTGTCTCAGTACCCTCCTAGCACATTTGCTACTCAATTATATGGTTTTGTAATTTGACTCTGATCTCTCTTCCAGCTCTAAATGATTATACCTGGTTTGTGTGCTATGGGTGATTTTCCATGCAAGCATCCTCATGAGAGGCCTTAAACTCAGGACACAGCACGCCCTTGAATTGCAATGTTTCATTTTAACACAAGGGGGAAAAACTGATTTCTGTCAGGGCTACTCCTATGTGGAGTTGGCCTGTTCTCCCTTCTATCTGTGTAGGTTTTCTCTAGGTGCCCCAGTTTCTTCCCACATCCTGAAGATATGCATGAGAGGTGAATCGGCATGTCTGAATTGTCCCATCTGCGCAAATGCAGGTGTGAGTGTGCCCTGCGATTATGGGAGGGCATCTTGTCTAGGGCTGGTTCCTGCCTTGCTCCCTGAGCTTCCAAGACAGGCTCCAGCCCCCTAACCCACCCAAACCGGAAGACGCAGGCTGGAAAATCATCTTGGTTTTATTAATCTTTCTGAAACGTCTGTATAGCTTACATTTCTTTCAAAGCTTAATATTAAATGTTTTAAATCTTTGTTTAGAAGTCATTTGACATTTTTGTGATTAGAAACATGGTTTAGAAACTTAGCTCTTGCTCATACATCAATGAGTCTAAAGTAAAATTGGTTTGCTTCAAGTCTCAGTTTCCAAGAACCTATTGATGGTAAGTGAGGACTTGCTGTACCTTCAAGAGTGCCATAGTGGTTTCTGTCTTGCAATCCTAATCATTTTTTTATCCTTCTCACCTCCCAAAGGTAAAAACTAAAAATTGTCATTCTAGTTTCAAGGTCTGATTAACTATAATAATGATTTCCTTGGTCAATTTCTCTATTTCTAGTAGTTCACTCACACAATCATTTTTGTGTGATCACAAAAATGTGATGAATTCACATTTTGTGTGAATGATCAGCAATCATTTTTAGTCAGTACTTCCATAGTTCTGTTACCAGCACATCTGTTATACACTCCGGCCATTTTTAAGCAATATTTTACAAACTGAGAACTGTCAAGCTCATGAATATTAGAGTAAAACCTATCTTGCCAACAGAGATTAGTCCTACTTTGAACCTTAACAGAATCTGGAATATTTTCTTATGTCAATCCTTATCATTTCTCTATAACTATACAGTGGATCAGTTCAAAGCTTCAAGTTACTGGAAAAATCTACTCTTCATTATAATAAAATCCTTTTTTTTTTTTTTTTCCTATCTATAAAAATCAGTGCTTGTACCTCTTTCCACCCCATCCATTCCCAGTTTACTTCTAGTACATCAGCCCTGTTTGGGCGCACATTTTTCACAGAAAAAAGCAGCTCTAGACACCTATTACTCTTATTGCTAATATACCCAAGGCATTAAGATTAAATGGGTTAAGGACTTGACTATTAAGCCCTTACATTAACATCTGGACTGTAGTGAACAGTTTGGAAATATGTTTCAATCCCCAAACTCTAGATGCCAAGGATAAGGTATTTCAGTGGCCAGATCATGACTGTGTCCATTCGATGCACAACACCAATACTTTTCAAGACATTTTTGTACTCTTAAAGTCACCAAAATAATGGTGGATCCCCTTATAGTCAAGAGACCCACAATGGCAGGGTTGGACCTTTGCCAAAATCCGAGTCAAGGGCACCAAATAACAAAATCCTTAAATAGTGGTAGCACTATTTTAACATGCTGTTGGCCGGTCATGGAAAAACTCATGCTTTCAAGCCCCAATGTTGTTGACTGACAAGTTAACTTGTGTTTGCACTTGCATTAATTAGCTATTGTCTAAAATTACCTGTCAACAAAGTGTTAAATTTCTCAACTGCAATTTAGCCTAAAATAAAATTTTCTTAAAATTCAAAGATCAGTAAGGTGGCAAGTTAACTACTAATCAGCTTTTTAGATAAAAATAGGGAGCTGGAAAATAAGACAAAAAATATTTTAACAAAAGCATTCAAAAAAAGTGAAACCCTAGAAATGCCCTCAAAAACAAAAAAGTGTGAAGAATCTACCTGAAGAAATCGTTGAAACTTGACTAATACGTAAATGTAAATAGTACAGGAAAATGTAAACCACATCATATTCTAACAGGGTCTTGATAGTGTAAAAATCTCAACATATCCCTAAATTGAATCCCATTACAATTATCAGGGGAGCATATGATTCTGTTGGAGGGGAAGGGGTTATCTCTTAATAAAATCACACCCAAGTATATCTTAAAAACAACCAAGAAAGTATCTTAAAAGGAAACTTTTAAATGGGGATAGGGATAGAATACACTACCACTACCCAAATATTTAAGTTTATTTCAAAGCTACAACAACCAAGACAAAAAAGATAGAGTCCAAAACCAGATCTAAGTCACTTAAGAAATTACAAATAGCCAAGTGCTGGAAACAGCCTAAGTGCCCATCAGTGGATGACTGGATCAAAAAACTTTGGTACATTTACACAATGGAATTCTATATAGCAGAAAGAAAGAAGGAACTTGTACCCTTTGCAACAACATGGATGGAACTGGAGAGTATTATGCTTAGTGAAATAAGTCAGTCAGTGAAGGACAAATGTCATATGATCTCACCCATTA
>PVIW01012315.1:0-32710 GCA_004026585.1 Noctilio leporinus
TGTTATTGGCTTATTCAGGCTTTCTGCTTCTTCTGGGTTCAGTTTTGGTAGATTATATCTTTCCAGAAATGTGTCCATTTCATCCAGGTTGTCATATTTTTTGTCATAGAGTTGTTTGTAGTAATTTCTTACAATCTTTTGTATTTCTGAGGTATCAGTTGTGATTTCCCCTGTTTCAGTTCTGATTCTGTTTATTTGGTGGACCCCTTGTTTTGTGATATAGTAAAAGTCATTATTTAAGCCAATTTTACTTTGCCTTCTCCAATTTTCAATATGCTGATATAATGTAAAATCATGTAATTATAATTCTGATTTCTTCTTATTCTTCAATGGTAGTTACCAGAATGAGCTCAAGTTTGAAAATGCTCTGAAGGACCAGGTGTAGCGTGGGCCTCTTCTCTTGTAGTTTCACTTGCCAATGACCACTATTTTGATAACTGTAAGTATTTAAACTTTTATCAACTAATGACATTTCTTTATACTTTGAGTTGGTATTTTAGATACAATCATGTAAATATTAAATTATAACATTATTAATCTAATAGGGTCCTATTTTTGTTGCAGTTCCCTTTTTCTCTCACCAAACTCTATGGGTACCATCATTCTGAGGTGCGATACACTTAAGAAGGCCAACTTGAATAGAGGATTACCTGTCAATGCAAGGAATGTTGTAGACTGTTACATTAGCACAGCCATCTCTTGTGAGCTGACATACTGTTTTCCTAACAAAAATGCTTCATTTAGATATCTTAAAATTAACTTTCCCCTGTTTTTAAAGGTCATGAGCACAGGATCATACAATAGCAGCGGTAGACTAAGAAGGCTGAACATATGTGAATTGGGATTAGTGTTGTGATAAATGAAACAAAAAATTCATTTGACATACTTCAGATGTATTTAACTTTTCTGTTGGATGATTACTAGACATAGGTGTTAATTGATTCATGTAAATCACCAGGTTTGCATTTTATAGGAGCCTTATAAATAAATGTTATTGGATAATGATCAACTCTATAGGGATGTCTTACTAGGTTTAGAAAGTCTTCCTCAATTAATTTCACTCCTGAATAAGTTGCTCCATTTTGGCATTTCTTTACATGTCCTTACCATGTATAGTTACTGACAGAATAATATGCCTCTTTGCTATGAGAATAACTTCTTTGAATGTTGTGATTTCATTAAGAGATTTGTCATCAGACCCATTAGGGATCAAACCATCAGAGGGTGGGATCTCAGTTAAGGATGACACTGTGCAGTTAGATATTTCTATCAGTCACTTCACAAAGCAAACTGTGAGTGAACTAAACTGATAGGGCTTCTTCAGAGACCCTTAACAAAGTCCTCATGTGGGGCCTGAGCTCCTGGGCTTGCTGTGTAGTGATTTCTTCTTCTTTCGGTAATAGACTAATAGACTGTGATCATTCTTTTTTTTTTTCCCCCGAAGATTTTATTATTTTTAGAAGGGGGAGAGGCAGAGAGGGAGAGAAACATCAATGTAAGGTTGCTTTTCACCTGCCTCCAGCTATAGACCTGACTGGAGACCTGGCTTGCAACCTGGTTATGTGCCCTGGCTGGGAATCAAACCAGCAACCTTTGGGTTTGCAGGCCAGCACTTTATCCACCATGCTACCAGCCAGGGCTGATCATTATTCTTTATTTTTTTCTTCTGAGCAGTCATCTGATTTATAAAAAGATGTAATAAATATTAAAATGATGCAAAATATCATTTTCAAAACAACATCGAGAAGTGAGAGCAAATGGGTGAGTGGAGCAATAATAACTCATTGTGTAACATGTCTAATAAACTGGCAACAGAGACAGTTAATGGAAGGAAAGCAGAGGAACTTTGTCTTTTAAACTGGGGTGCTCCATAATCATCTGGCATCCACTCAATATTGTACCTTTGCTTAGAAATGTACATGATGGGGACTCCAGGTATCTTCCTGATTCTTCATTTAAGGTCCTGGTCAACTGTGGCCACAATGTAACACTTGTGCTGAGTTACTCTCTGTACTAAACAGTCATCTGCATAGGTTCCTTTGTGTGTGCAAGGTAATCATTCAAATCATGGGTCCTTGACACTTCTGCCCCAATTTCTCAATTTCAGCCATTACACAGTCAGTTATACAACGGGTACACTTGGCATAGAGAGAGTCCATCATTGACTGCACCAAGTCCAGTTTAGCCTTAATGGAAAGTTGATAAAGTTGGTACCAACCAGGATGTGGTAAGGTGGGCCCAGTTGTGGGTTATATTGGAAGAATAAGCAGGAAGTGTATTGGGTGACTTCTCTTTCCTTGAGGGTGCTAGGATTTTTCTTTTCTTTCTTTTGGGTTTTAATCTAACCTTTTCTTTAAGTCTCTGATCTCTCAGACTAAGCATTCACTTCATGGTCATATATTTCTTTGTTTTCTTTTGCTTCCCCATGTCCACTGCAGTTGATCATTATATATATATTTTTAATTTAATTTTATTGTTGTTTTATTACATCCATCCCATTTTTCCTTCCCTCTGCCTTCTTCCCCACCTACCCCATCCCCACAAAGTCAGTCCCACTTGTTGTCCATGTCCGTGGTTCTTCCATACTAGTTCCTTGACTAAACTGCTCCCCTTCTTTGCCACCTCCTCTCCCCTCCCGTGATCATTATTCTTAATCAAAGAACAAACCCTTATTCTTTTTCTTTCTTTTCATTTTTTTTCTTTTGGTCGACAGGCTACTGTGGGAAGGAAAATGAGAAATACCTGTGTAAAGCTTAAGAAATGCTTGCTTAATGTCTATTAATATAGAACACCTGCCTGCCAGCAATTTTTAGTAGGTATGTTTGCTGAGGGACATTGGAAGGAAGCTTGTTCTTTACTGTTCCATATAAGGCAAAAGCAAGTGTGTGACTGAAAATTCATAGGGTTTTTCAATTTCTGCCCATAGACAAATAATAGCTTTTTCAGGACTCTGCCTACTTGCTGGGAAACCTTCCTTCAACTCAGTCCCTACAGAAACTCACCTTTCTGTAGGGATGAAACTCCTTCCTACTCTCCATTTAAATTCCTAATTGAGCAATACCAGTTTTGGATGGTAAAATACTCTTTCCTTTAGACAAAATGCTGGAAGCAATATGAACAATATCGAGATATTATTTGGCATTGCACTTGATAGGAAATAAAAAGCATGTGAGGTCCTTTTATGAGTCTATCTTCTGGCACCCTGAAATTTCCTCCCCATTATGATATAAAGAATTAAAGTATAGTTTATGCTGAGATTAGAGGCATCTCTGATTTTTGAGAATCCTATGACAGAACCAAAAAGTGGCACCCATAAGGCCCACAGCCCCGGATTAGTGATAGATCACTAGCTTCATTGAAGTATAAGAATATGAGTATTTGTGAGGGCCAACAGGTTTATGTAGCCACAGGAGGAAGGCTGAGCCCTATAATCTTGACTACTTTTACGCATTTACACAAAGTGAAATAATAAACTACTTTTGAAAATTTTAATGTGTCTCATGTGTATTAAAGAGTGCTAACAAAACTGAGGAGTGTGTGTTTTTGTGAAAAATCCCAGGCCAGTGCTGTAGTTCCTTAGTCACATCCTCTATTCTCTAGGAGAAACTCCTTCAAGTGCTGAAAGCCGTCAAGTTTGTATTTCATATCAGTGAAGGAGATGAAATTCCGATGTAGTGACACATACAGCCCCATCTAATTATATGATAGATCATGTTTGTTTTCACATTTCAGAGTATTCTTATACGTTTTACAAGTGTTTTTGTCCAGTTTCTACCGTGTATTGTAAGCTGTTTGCATGAACAATTGACATAATTTAAGTACTTTACTGTCATCTAATCTATTAAGCATATATATAGATTGTTAAATCTATATGCTTGTTATATAATTGTTAAATACATACTTTTTTAAAATACATTCCTGTTGAGCATACCTTACTTTCTGTTTTGTTTTTTAACTTACTTTCATTGTTAGTTCAAATGCCAGTTTTCCTGTCCAGTCAAGTTAGATGTGAAGTATAGGAGTGCCATCTTCTAGGGTTTTAAACTTCTCTTTCACCTTGGCTCCTTTGATCTTTTATTTACCTCCTAGCTCTAGAGTGCACATACCTGACTGACAATTACCATTTATTTAATGATAGCCATGAGGCCTATCGTCTCAGAGATAATGCAGGGATCCAGGGCTACAGCCAACACACCCGAATAAATAGATCTGCCTTGGTTAATGAAGATCACAGATGGAAACACTACCCCCCCCCCCACCCCCACTGTGGACATGCTAGGATTTTAGAACTGATACTATTAATCAATCTAACCTACAATAGAAACAGTTGCAAATATGTAATATATGTAGAGTATCAGAGGAATAGAAAACAAACCTTTAACTAAGTCTAATTTATTTTTTCGAAGTTGGAAAATGTTGCCAGCCTGTTTTTGATGTAATTGAAAATGTTTAGAAGCTTTCCTGAAGAGTTGATTAATACGTATATCAAAATAAAGAAGGCAATTTTGAATCTAATTTTGTTTGTTTACTGTGTAATACAGGATTCTTGGCTTTGAAATTCTGCCATGCAGGGTGAAAAATGACTGTCAGTGTGAAACAAAATAGTCTATTGAAAAGAACATTGTATCTAATAAGGAACAGCTGATATCAGCCCAATGAACGATGTCTAGAATTACAGTATCTTAATCAGCCTAATTGGTTCCTATGGGCAAAGGAGAAAGTCCAGATTTGGCCAAGGGTAGTGGTGGGAGTCTTTTGGCCCAACCATCTCTTGGTGGGGACTTGGTAGGGGGCACTCTGGCTGGAAGAACCAGGATAGTTTGGAACTGCATCCTAACAAGGGTGGAAGTGATGTTATGAGGTAAAGGTTAGCAGAGCTTTTGCAGGAAGGCCTGGAATTTTAAGTATTTTAAGATGCTTTACCAAGGACTTCTTGATTTTTTTTTTTTACTTTTGTTTTATAATAATTTTTATTGTTATTCTATTACAGTTGTCCCTATTACTCCTCCTTTGCCCTCCTCCCCTTGCCCACTCCCACAGTCAGTTCCCTCATTGTTGTCCATGTCCATGGGTTATTTATATATGTTCTTTGTCTAGTCCCTTCCCCTTCTTTCCACCATTATTACCCTCCTCTCTGGTCATTTTCAGTCGGTTCCATGTTTCCAGGGACTGTGGTTCTATTATGTTTGTTAGTTTATTTTATTCATTAGATTCCTCTTAGAAGTGAGATCATATGGTATTTGTCTTTCACCAACTGGCTTATTTCACTTAATATTGTTGAGTTCATCCATGCTGTTGAAAATGGTAGGGGTTCCTTCTTTCTGCATTGTGTAAATGTACCACAGTTTTTGATCTACTCATTTGCCGATGGGCACTTGGCTATGGTAAACAGTGCTGCTATGAATATAGGGGTGCAGAAGTTCTTTTGAGTTGGTAACTCGGGATTCCCAGCAGCAGAACTGCTGGATCAAAAGGCAGTTTCATTTTTAGTTTTTTGAGGAAATTCCATACTGTTTCCCACATTGGCTGCACCAGTCTGCATTCCTACCAATAGTGCACATACGGTTCCCTTTTCTCCACACCTTCACCAGCACTTGTTGTTTGTTAATTTGTTAGTGATGGCCATTCTGACTGGTGTGAGGTGGTATTTCATCATGGTTTTAATTTGTATCTCTCTGATGGCTAGTGATGTAGAGCACTTTTTCATCTGTGAGCTCTCTGTATGTCTTCCTTGGAGAAGTGTCTGTTTAGATCCTTTGCCCATTTTTAAATTGGATTGTTTGTCTTCCTGGTATTGAGTTGCAGGAGTTCTTGATATATTTTGGAGATCAAACCCTTGTCTGATGTATCATTGGCAAATATGTTCTCCTATAAGGAACTAGCATGGATGACCCATGGACATGAACAACAAGTGGGATTGACTTTGGGGGTGAATGGGACGGTGGGGAAGGGAAGAGAAGGGGGGTAAATGGAATGAATGTAATGCAACAACAATAAAATTAAAAAAACAAAAACAAAAAACAAATATGTTCTCCCATACAGTTGGTTCCCATTTCATTTTTTGATGTTTTCTTTAGCTGCGCAGAAATTTTTTAGTTTGACATAGTCCTATTTATTTTTTCCCTTTATTTCCCTTGTCCTATGAGATAAATTAGCAAAAATATTGTTATGTGGGATATCTGAAATTTTCCTGCCTATGTTTTCCTCTAGTACTTTTATAGTGTCACGATTTAAAGTCTTTTATCCATTTTGAGTTTATTCTGGTGTATGGTGTAAGTTGGTTTTTTTTCTTTTCTTTTTCTTTTTCTTTCTTTCTTTCTTTTCTTTTCTTTTTTGCATGTACCATTACAGTTCTCTAATACCATTTACTGAAGAGGCCACTTTTACTCCATTATATGTTTGTGTCCCCTTTGTCAAACATTAATTGACCATAGAGACTTGGGTTTATTTCTGGGGTCTGTATTCTGTTTTATTGATATGTGTGTCTATTCTTATGTCTTGATTATAGTGGCCTTTTAGAATAGTTTGATATTGGGTATTGTGATTCCTCCTACTTTGTTCTTCTTTCTCAAGATTGTTGAGGCTATTTAGGGTCTTTTGTTGTTGTTGTTCCATATAATTTTTTGAAATATTTATTCTAAATCTGTAAAATATGTCATTGGTATTTTAATAGGACTTACACTGAATCTGTATATTACTTTGGGTAGTATGGGCATTTTAATGGTGTTAATCCTTCCAATCCATGAACATGGTATAGACTTTCATTTATTTGTACCTTCCTTAATTTCTTTCTTCAGAGCTTATAGTTTTACAAGTACAGTTATTTTACCTCCTTGTTCAAATTTATTCCCAAGAATATAGCAAAAATATTCTTGTTGCTATAGTAAATGGGATTTTCACTCTAGTTTCTATTTCTGATATTTCATTATTGGTGTACAAAAATGCCATCAATTTCTGAATATTGACTTTGTATCTTGCTATTTTGCCAGATTGGCTTATTAGGTTCAGTACTTTCTTTGATAGAGAATACAGGGTTTTCTATGTACACTATCATGTTGTCTGTGAAGAATGGCAGTTTTACTTTCTCCTTTCCCATTTAGATGCTTTTAATTTCTTTTTCTTGTCTAATTGCTGTGGCTAGAACTTCCAGTACTATATTGATTAAGAGTGGTGAGAACAGACACCCTTATCTTGTTCCTAATCTTAAGGGAAAAGTTTAGTTTTTGCCTGTTGAGTATAATGTTGGCTGTAGGTTTCTTGTATATGGCTTTTATTATGTTGAGGTATACTCCCTCTATTTTCACATTGCTGAGTGTTTTTATCATAAATGGGTGCTGGATTTTATCAAAGGCTTTTTCAATATCTCTTGATATGATCATGCAATTTTTGTCCTTCAGTTTGTTTATGTGGTGTATTACATTTATTGACTTGCAAATATTGTACCATCCTTGCATCCTTTGGATGAATCCTATTGATCACAGTGTATGATTTTTAAAATGTATTTCCCAATTCAGGTTGCCAATATTTTGTTGAAGATTTTAGCATCTATGTTCATTAGAGATATTGGCCTGTAATTTTCTTTCTTTGTGTGTCATTACCTGGTTTTGGAATTAGGATGATCCTGGGCTTGTAAAAAAAGTTTGGAAGTCTTTTTTCTTCTTGAATTTTTTGGAATAGTTTGAGAAGGATAGGAGTTAGTTAGTTCTTAAATGTTTGGTAAAATTTACCTGTGAAGCCATCCTGTCCAAAGTTTTTGTGTGCTGAGAGTTTTTTGATTACTGCTTTAATTCCCTCATTGTTATCAATCTATTCAGGCTTTCTGTTTTTTCTTGATTCAGTTTTGGCAGATTGTCTGTTCTTAGAAATTTGTTCATTTCACCCACATTGTCCAATTTCTTGGCATATAGTTAGTTGTTCATAGTAATTTCTTATAGTCCTTTGTATATCTCTGGTATTGGTTGAAACTTCTTTCATTTCTGACTTTATTTATTTGGTTCCTCTCTCTCTTTTTCTTGATGAATCTGGTTAAAGGTTTGTCAATTTTGTTTATCTTTTCAAAGAACTAGGTGCTGGATTTATTGATTCTTTGAAATTTTCCTTTTAGTCTCTGTATCATTTAATTCTGCCCTCATCTCGATTATTCCCTTCCTTCTATTCATTCTGGGCTTTGTTTGTTGTTGTCCCTCCATTTTTTTTAAGCTGTAGGGTTAGGTTATTTATTTGAAAATTTTCTATATCCTTTAGGTAGGCCTGTATTTCTATGAACATCCCTCTCAGTACAGCCTTTGCTGGTTTCCATAGGTTTTGGGTTGTTGTGTGTTCATTTTCCTTTGTTTCCAGGTACCTTTTGATTTATTCCTTGATCTCATTATTGACTCATTCATTGATTAATAACATGTTATTCAGTCTCCGTGTATTTGAATGTTTTTGAGTTTTTTCCCTTGAGGTTGGTTTCTAGTTTCAATCCATTGTAATTTGAGAACATGCTTGATATGATTTCAATTTTTTGACTTTGTTGAGCCCTGATTTCTTGAATTATGAATGAACTGAAATAGGTAGTTATATTTTTATATTCAGCTTTCAGAAGATGAGTCCATAGTTCAAGAAAAATGTGCTGTGCTAGAAAAAAAAAGTGAAATTTAACTGAGTTTCCACTTATTTTGTTAAAACATGTTTACTCAAAGAAAGAAAAATGCCTGCCCTAGAGTGATTTTATATTTTTCTTTTCCTAGAAAATTCCAATTTCAAATATTTTCCCCATTATTTTAATTATTGACATCTTCCAGAAACTCAATATTTTAATAGCACTATATCTACTAGACTGTCTTTCAAATTCAGAAGCAACAATAAAGTCTTTAATAGGATTACAGGTTTGGTTTAGGGTTCAGAAAATAAGGTCACTGTAGGTAGAAGGAGGTTAAATTGGGAAAACTAAAACCAATAGCATAAAATCAACCTAATTTCTCACCCTTTTAGGTAGATAATAAAGTGTCAGTGCCAGGTTGTCATTGCAGCCTCTGCTTGAATATCTCCCTTGATAGATTGTGTGAGCTCATAGCTCAAAAGTCATCTTAATTATTATTAAGCTTTGTATCTTCATTTATGTTATTTATTTTTAAAAAGATTTTATTATTTTTAGAGAGAGAGGAAGGGAGAGAGGCAGAGAGGGAGAGAGAGAGAGATCAGTGTGTGGTTGCCTTTCACCTGCCTCCAGCTATGGACTTGGCTGGAGATCTGGCTTGCAACCCTGGTTATGTGTCCTGGCTGGGAATCGAACCTGCGACCTTCAGGTTCACAGGTCAGTAAGCTTTGTATCTTTAGCCAAATTTATTTCCTATAGCCTCACTTATCAGGAGCAATATAGAATGTCCTCTGGTTTTGTTGTGATGCCCTTTCAGATATGCAGATGGTTATTTTATCCCCTGAGTCTCTTTCTCAGGCCAATTTTCACCACACTGTTTAATCATTTTGTTCATAACAAGATTTTCACCATTGTAAAGCCCTTGACACTCTACTATAATTGTGGTTTTCCTGGTCTAGATTCTGCAGAATAGAACTGGATTCCCCTCTCCTTTTCAAAGCCTCTGATAATATAGCTCAACATTGTTTTAGTTTATTTAACACCTACATCTTAATATTGGTTCAGATTGAGCTTGTGGTCAATTGATGTCACTTGGACTGTTTAAGTACACTACTGTCCCCTCACCCTTGCCATGTACCTGTGCATTTGATTCTGAAAATTGGTATATGGTACTTTACTTAATATATATTCTTGAATTCTGACCTGCTATTTAAATCTGTCAAACTCTTGTAAAATCCTTATTTTTTTCATCTAATGTATTGGGGTTTTTTTGTCAGCTGAAACTTTAAATAGGTTTTCCATGTTTCATAAGTTATCACAATATTGTTTTAAAAAAAAGCATGCAGTTTGTAGTGAGACAGATCTTGGTTTTTATTTTCAGCTTTGTGTAGCCTTTGTCTGATGTTGGCATGTTATTTAAACTCCCCAAGCCAAGTTTGCTTATAATAAAAAATAGATAATAATGATTTCTACCTTTTAGGTTTGTTGTGAGCAGTCACAATAATATACTTTATATCGAGAAAGTATCAAGCCAATGTAAATATAATTAAAACAGTTTGCACATCTGATACTTTTGGGACAGACCTCATAAGTGCCAATGGCATAGTAGGGGATGGTGGTGGTAATAATAATAAGTTTGGTTGGCATGGACTCAGAATAAATTCTCTTATTTTCTTTCTCCTTTTCTGGGTCAGAGTTAATATCTTGGATAGGGGCAAGGACAGAGCCATGTAGACTCTAGAGACCATTCTCCAGGTTGACATACATTAGTTAGATAAATAAATAAATATTTAAGATATATTTTATTGATTATGCTGTTACAGTTGTCCCAATTTCTTTTTCCTTTGCTCCCCTCCTCCCAGTAACCCCTTTCTCTCCAGCAATCTCAACCCCTCCTTAGTTTATGTCCATAGGTCATGCATATAAGTTCTTTGGCTTTATCCTTTCCTATATTATCCTAACTTACCCTTGCCTATTTTATACCTACCAAGTACACTTCTTAATCCTTGTACCATTTCCCATTTCTCCCCCTTCCTCTTCCTAGCTGATAAACCTCCAAATGGTCCCCATACCTATGATTCTATTCGTATTTTGGTTGTTTGCTTAGTTTGTTTTGTTTTTTAGGTTCTATTGTTGATAATTGTGAGTTTGTTGTCATTTTAATGTTTATAGTTTTGATCTTCTTTTTCTTATATAAGTCCCTTTAACATTTCATAAAATAATGGCTTAGTGGTGATGAACTCTTTTAACTTAATCTTGTCTGGGAAGCACTTCATCTGCCCTTCCATTCTAAATTATAGCTTTGCTGAATAGGGTAATCTTGGTTGTAGGTCCTTGCTTTTCATCACCTTGAATACTTCTTGCCAATCCCTTCTTACCTGCAAAGTTTCTTTTGAGGAATCAGCTGATAGTCTTATAGGAACCCCTTTGCAGGTAACTCTTCTTTCTCTTTCTGCTTTTAAGATTCTCTTTTTATCTTTAACCTTTGCATTTTAATTATGATGTGTCTTAGTGTGGTCCTCTTTGTGTCTAGCTTGTTTGGGACTCTATGTGCTTCTTGGACATGTATGTCTATTTCCTTTGCAACATTTGGAAAGTTTTCCTTCATTGTTTTCAAATAAAATTTTAATTTCTTGCTCTTCCTCTTCTCCTTCTGGCACCCCTATGATTTGAATGTTGGCACATTTAAAGTTGTCCCAGAGGTTCCTAAGCCTCTCATTTTTTTCAATTCTTGTTACTGGTTGACTGTTTATTTCTTCCTTATGTTCCAAATCATGGATTTGAACCCCAGTTTCCTTCCCTTCACTATTGGTTTTGTGTGGATTTTATTTCCTTTCACTTAGCATACATAGCCTTCACTTCTTTCCTTCTGTGTTTGCTGTACTCAAGCGTATTTTTTAATAAGTCTGAACATTATTATTACCAGTGTTTTGAACTCTGTGACTGTAGGTTGGCTATCTCCTCATCACTTAGTTTTCACCCTGGAACCTTGATCTGTTCCCTCTTTGGGGCCACATTTCTCTGTCTCCTCAACTTGATAGGCTCCTGTGTTTGCCTCTGTGTCTTAGGTAAAACTATCACACCTGTTACCTTGTAAGGGGTGGAGCCTTAGGTATTCGTCAGTATGGAGCGACCTGTTTCACCACGTTGTGGCGCTGTATGTGGAGGAGGGGTCTGAGAGGGAACAATGCTGCTTGCTTAGCCCTCACCCCTTTTCCAGGCACTTCTACTTATAGGACTGGCACCTCTCTAGCTGTTGCCTTGGCTGTCATTCCCAGAGTGGGTGAGTCTGGATATTCTAGGACTGTGGGGGCCTCTAAATGGACTCTCCTGAGAGAGAGTTTCTTTCTCCACCCCAACCCTCACTGGTTTTCACAGTCAGAATCGGTGACGCTTTATTTTTCCTTGTACTGGAACTGTGAGCTGTGTGGTCTGGTGTGGTATTGGGAGTGCTCCCCAGGTGTCCCTCCCTACTCTTTTCTAAATGTGTGACTGCACTTTCTGCTGGCCTACCACAGCTGCTGTTGCTGCTGCCACTGCCATACCACATCCTCTGTCCCAGCTCTACCCCTCCTGTCTGGATGAGTATTTTGTCTTTATGTCTTTGTTTGGACTTCCATGCGGCTGGATTTTCTGGAATTTCTGGTTGTCTCTAATTTTGAGGTAGTTGTATTCCTTCCTAGTTGTGGAGGGAGATGCAGCATGTCTACCTATATCTCCGTCTTGGCTGGAAGTCTAGATAACTGTTTTTAAACAGTAAATATTTATTGAGCCCAATAATGTTTAGGTTGTAGTTTAGTGATTAGGATCATAGTGATAAAAGAGATAACAAACTCTCTGTCCTTATACAGTTGACATTCAAATGTGCAGGACTGCTGCCAATACAGGGGTAACATTCACATAGAATTGTTGGCACTGCAAGGGGAGATATACATACATACAGACAGACAGACACGCATATATCTCATAATACACATAATACAATGTCAGAAAGTGGTAAGAGCTAGAATATATAATAGCAGATAGTATATGATATTGGATAATGACAAGAACTATATAGAAAAACAAAACAAGGTACTCAGAGTATAATAGGGGCAAATACTATCTTATATCAGATTGTCAGAGAAGATCCCTCTAAGGAGGCAACACTGGGAAGAGTCCTGATGACTTATGCAACTCTCTGAAGGGAAAGGTTATAGTCAGAAGAATATTGATTCATAAATTGAAGCATTTTTTTTTGTTTGTTTGAATGGTCAGCAGGGCATTTAGTATTTTAAAAACATTGTCTTACTTATCCATCATGTCTAAGAATATTAAGAGACTTTGTAAATATGCTTGCCCTAATTAGTATAAACCACTGAGTTTATTTGGGGAGGCACAGGATTTGTGTTATCTTGTCCACAACAAGGTTTTTCTCTAGCTGGTGTTTCTCCCTGAGCAAATGTGCAACTTCATGGAGTGTAAAGCAAAGGGGACTCCATCAGCCAGCCACAGTGTCTAACTCAACCCTGGTGACCCATAGGGTAATAGGAACCTCCAAATGGCCCTCCTATCCTTCACTGTGGGCATGAGTCCCCACTTTCACCAGTTCTTGTACCTATAGTATAGTCCTTAATCCTATACAAAGGAGTGAATCTGACCTGGTTCCTAGTGATCACCATTTCCTTTACTAAGGTTGCACAAATTTTCCATCTGATCATTTTAGAATATTACCATGTTTTGAAATCAAGCTTGTTGATTTGTAGATCATGGAATACATTTTTTTCCCATGTTGAAAAATTGGAGTACTATTTTTCTAGTTTCATTGTCCTAATGCCTGTTCTATATTCTTTATGATCCTTTAGAGATTACTGACAGTAACTCTTAGATTATATCTGCAAAGTCTCTCCATACTCTGGGATATAATTTGTTTAGGCCTGAAGACTTGAACTCATTTAAAATAGTGAGATGGTCTCCTGCTATCACCTTACTTATCTCATATTTCAATTCCTTCTAAACTACATTTATTCAACCCGTCTGAGTTTAAAGATATTCTCCTTGATAAGTAAGATAGAAATACAACCGAAGTTGAGATACATTATTTTCTTTCTGTTATTTGTTAATGTTATATCATATGCCCCAAGCAGTGAACATACTTTTTAGGTTTATCATTTTCACTTTGATTGTAGCTGATAAGGTTTGTGTGTGTGTATGTATTTCTGAGTTTGTGGATGAAAGTCCTTAGCATATTTCACTATAGTGCATTGAGGTATTAACCTTCCTATTATGCCCTTTCTGTTCAATACTCCCATGAATATTCTGTTTTATTTTCACATGCAGTTATGAGTCAGGGCCCTGGAATCACACAGTCTAAGGGCGGATCCTGGCTGTTCCTTTTTTTTTTTTTTTTTTTAATTTACTTTATAGCATTGACACCATGGACAGGTTAGTTAACCTCTCTGAACCTGAATTGCCTCATCTGTAAAATGGAGATAATAATGCTTCATGATTTTGAGAGTAAATGATTTAATACACATAAAGGGCTTGGATTAGTGCCTGGTATGTATCAAGTACTTATCACCACCATCACCACCACCATCACTTCTAATTTATTTATCTTTTAACTGTATTGTAAAAGTCTGACCTCATCAGAGAGCTTCCAGGTCAGCAACAATTTGTCTTGGTTAGAGTGCATTCAATCCAATTGTTTGTATTTTGCATATATTTCTGTGTATCCAGTCCCAGATACTGAGAATTGATATAAAAAATGATGACATGAGGCTTTCAAAGATCATGAATCAACAAAGAAAGATTAAATTACATTTAGTGTGCTCATGGCTGCAGCAAAGTAAACGGATGCATTTTAATAAAGACTCTCATTTGAGTCTGGTTTGAAATACAAAAAGAACTTTCTTTTCTATCAGAGAATCCAGGTGACCAGTATACTCCTTTCCAAGTCTTCTGGGTTAGTTTGAATGCTAAAGGTAAACTTATCTTGGGTCTAGATGAGGCCAAACAAATCAATAACATCTCAAGGGAACCCTAAAGTGTTGTTGCACAACAGTATGAAAAGGTAAACTTGTAAGCATCCAGGGAAGCCTGAGCCTATCATGACTGTAGACCATATTAGGGTTGTTGGTGGAACCTTTGATAGAATTTATTGGTTGCTGTATGGAGGGATTCTCCATCCCTCTGCCTTTATGTTTTTATGATGGGTTTCCTTTGGCATAACAATGATCACATTTATGGCTTTCTCTGATCAGAGACAAAACTAAATTTACTTAACTTAGACTTTTTTTCTTGGAGCTCTCCTTTCTGTAGGCTACTGACACCCTGGAAACTTACAGAAGTGGTCAGTACCAGCGTGTGGAAGGATAGAGAGGCCTGTGATTGCTGGGCAAATCTGCCTAGTTGAGAAGCAGAATTAGCAAGCCCATTTGTGCTCAAACCTCAACTCAGATTCTCTCATCAGTTTCTTCAGTAATAATACAGCTGATGTTTTGATCTCTATTTTTCTGTCTCCTGTGTCTTGATTCTTAAGGAGAGAGAGGGGTATTATTTATTGATTCTCTCCTACTTCAAACGATACAAATAATGAGTGAAGGTTAGCAATATTTATTAGCTTCTTCTTCTTTTTTTATTTATAACAAAGACAGTTTTTTGGCAACTTGTGCAAAAATGACCTGATTGACTTCCTCCTGGGGGAACCTGCCTTGATTTCTACCTCTTATCAATGATGAAATCTATGATGAAAAAGGAGCTATTGTTAGCATCTAGACAGAGAAAAATTAGATTAGGTGATTGGAAAATGACTTTCAGGATTAGGATGGTAGGCTTAAATTAGGATGGTAGGCTTAAATTTTTTAATGTTTTTAATTTAACTGAATTTAATTTAGAATAGGAGGTAGAAGAGTATCACTGTCCTGGGAAAAAGGAAAATTTGCAGCAGGATCAAGAACAAAGATCATGTGGATGCACAGACACACTAAGATTATAAAGTTCTTAAAATTATCATATTGTACAACAATACACACAGTATCTAGATACATTTTTGGTCTCCTCTCCATCTCCTTAACAAGTGCATACCAGGCTTAATCTTTGCCAAGCTAGAGAAAACTGAAGGGTGGACTGAGGTATGAAAGGAAAATAAAAGGCAGCCTGGAAATACAGGAGATGGGAGAGAGATACAAAGAAGCCAAGAAATAGGACCAGGTTTGAAAACTAGTTAATGAGCATTATTGGAACAAATTGACTAGGAGAGAAGATCCTGTGCTATGTAGGACCTTCCAGCAGTGGAAGGAAATGAACAGAGGAAAAATTAGTGTTGTGAAAATGAAGACCCAAGGAGAACTCTGGTGAACTACAAAGTTAATGACAGGAAAGTCTGAAGATAGTGAGTAGTCTTTGGGATATGGATGGGAGATTGGTTTTCCCAGGGGCCAGATATCAGAGTTGAATCTAAGTCCAAAATGAAATATTTATCAGTCATTTGCTATATGTATGTTACTGTGCTGGGAACTGGTGAAAGAATGATGAGCTAATATGACCTAATTCTTGCTCTCATGAGGCTTACAGTCTAGTGGGAAGTAGAGCCAATTGAAAAGAAAAAGTTGTTAAGTGCTGCATGGTACAGGGTGCCATGGCAACACAGAGGCTGTACCTGACCCTGTAGCTGCAACAGAGGAAATGCCACCTAAACTGAGACCTGTAGTACAAGTCAAAATTGAGCATACAAGGAACAGCATTGAGGGCAATGTGAGTAGGACACAGCAAGGCCTGGTGAATGGGTAAGAAAGAGGTTCAGAATCAGGTATTCAGAAACCTGCAAGCGGGTCAGTATCATACTCTGGGCACTTTTTACAGGCGGTCACTTTGCCTGAGGTTTGAACCTGCAGAAAAAAATGAAAATAGGCCTTGACAAGGTCACCAGATAGAGAATGTCTCTTGATGTTTGTTCCTTGGGGTATAAGGGATAGAGCAATAAAAAGTGGCATTGAAGGGGGTCCCTGGGTGAGTGGAGTGGGTGTTGTGAGAGCCTTTGGATATTGAGGCATTGGACCGAGGGGAAGCGTGCTGCTAAGTCTGGAAGAGAAGAAGACTACTGCATGGAAATTGAACCTTGTGGATGGCCAGGAAAAAAGACAATTTAGTCTTATATGTTACATGTTAACAATAGTAATTTGTAACTGCATAATGAAATTTGTGAACTAAAGTTCATTTCCAGAAGAATAATCTCTGATATGCCTCAGTAGGATTTGGCCAGGTTTTAATTTTAGTTTGAATAAATAATGCAAGATTCTAGGCTGGGTGAGATAAAAGGAAATCTCTGTACTTTCATCTCTCCATGATGGAAATAATAACTACTTTCTTTCAAAACAAGTTTCCAATTAGTTTCTGTGAAATATTATTATCCCCTTTTCCCAGCTACTGTAACTCATTTTGAAACTTAATTTTGATAACATATAAACATTTCTGAAACTTACTCTACAGCAAATGACAGTTATATGTGGAGGCAGGAATGCTGTTAGGCTGTAAATGTATTATTTGGGACTGTTCTAAATAATAGTAAAAATAATAAAAGAGAATTAGACAAAGTATAATAACCTCATTCCATGTCTGTTCCTGACCTGGCATGGACTTATCTTCACCCTAGAGTACAGATCAAGGCCACTTCCTCCAAAGTTGATCAGTGAACTTTATTTTTCTTCAAGTCTAGTTATGCCTCACTTAGGGTTATATATCACCTTGTCCCATTTAAAGAGGTGATATTATTTAAATAATTAATGTACTCACCTAGTAAACACTATTAAGCATCAACTGTGCTCCAGGACCTGGAACAGATGCTGGGGCTTATGTGGTGAATTAGGCAGCTGTAACCTTTGCCTTTGAGGCACTCATGGTCTTCGGGGGCTTATGAAATTCTGAGAGCATTTTGTGGGGGAGTTTCCTCCACCCAAGTTTCCCCTGAGACCCTACAGAAGTAAAGAAATATATTTTAATTTGTATTTTAAGTCAGGGCCTGACTGTTATCTGTAAGTCATTCCAGATGGATAAACTGAGACACAAACCATTAGTAATGAAGTGGTGATTTCAGTTGAAAAGTTGGTATACAGATGAGTTCTTCATTCCCCAGCTGCCACAAACTCACTTTTCTACAGTGGCAGTGCACCATTTGCTCTGTTTTTTCTTGCTTCAGTGCAGGAAAGCAGACTGGTGATGCTATTTTTCAGATGAAGAAAATAAGGCAGGAGAGTTTACCCAAGGCCACTTATCACTTTTATGGAGGAGCCAGAATCGCAACTCCTACTCTTTGAGTTTCCGGCGGTTGCCTAGCTACCAAATCTCCCTGTCTGTTCTACAGTGCAGCAGCCAAGCAGCACTTAATAATCATAATTGATGGTGCTGGGTAAAAGGGAGAGCTCAGAGTGATTCTGGGGAGTTTGTTTTCACGTACCAATGAATTTTATTCTTCCTGTGGTCAATAACCTATACCCATTTGTTTTAGATAGCATCCCTGTCCGGTTCACCAGGAAGCTTTCTTATCTACATTGATGATTTCTCTTTTCTCTGTTTCTCATCTATTCTTTCTTTTTTTTTTTTTTTAATTTTATTGTTGTTGTATTACATCCATCCCCTTTTTGCTTCCTTCTATCCCCCTCCCCACCCACTCATCTATTCTTTCTAGGGGAATCCAGTTGTTATTTACAGGTATTACACATTTAAAAAAGTTTGTCCTAGGGCTTCTTAGAGAAGAGTTTCACTATAGCATTTTGAAGACAGAATGCAATTCAGTGTAAGTTAAATAAATTCCACTAGAAAGTAACATTTCTGCTTCTTAAAGTATTAGGCTTATCAATTAATTGATTAATTATGTTAAACATATTTGAGCACTTATTTGTTCCAGATACTAATAGGAATAAAAAGGTAACTTTGTTTATCTTTTCAGTTATGATTTATTGAGTGCACATGCCAGATACCACTCTGGTGCTGGGGTTTCTGTTGTTCCCACATGTTGCTCGTAATTCTGAAATGATCTGAAATGATCATTCAAGTAGACAATTGCAACTTTCATATAAGCCTCAAAGGGGAAGCATACAGAGCATACGGTTTCCTGACTCTTTGACACAGTCAGGAAAGGCTTTCCAGAGAAAGTGATGCTTGAGTTGAGTTTTGATGAATAAATAGAGGGCACCGCACAAAGAGGGAAGGAAAGAGCATTCTAGGCAGAGGAAAAATCATGTTCAAAGACCCTGTGGTGGGTGGGAGCATATAGACTCCAGGAGCTATAGAGGACTAGCCTGGTTTGAATGAAGTCAGAAGATGAGAGGAAGCTGGACCAAAACCTGGAGAGAAGAGAAGAGGACTATGCTTAGTATCAGGCAGCTGTCCAGCACCACTTCAAAGTCTTGGTTTGATTTCAATTAAGGCTACAGTGGTCTGTGCTATGCCTTCTCCCACTGATTCTGTGCTGACCTCATCTGAATTGTGCCTGGGCTTCTCTGGCCCCCAGGCCTAGGTGGGCTGTTGTAGGAGACTACTGGCAGTCACATGTGAGCAGCATAGAAATGCCAGGGAATTACCATGTATAGGGCAACTCTCAACCATTGGCAGATGAAAGTCAGTGGGTGAATGTTTCTCCCCTTTATCTCTGGGGGAGAATTTTGAAATGTGTTCCCCACAATCCCTCAGAAGTTTCCCATGGGATTGCTCACAATTGCTCACAGTGGTGGCCAACTTGCACACTCATTTCCTCCTTCCCTGTTTTCACTCACTTTCCCTAATCCATGACTCCTGCTCTCTGGGGTCACTTTCCAAATGAAACCATGTATAGGCAAACTTTTGTGTCCTGCTGTTTTGGAGGGGAAGCCAGGTAGAGGTACCATGTTAAAAATATTGGATTTAAAAACAATGGATAAATGCCTATTTTAATCCACTGCACTATACTAGGAACTGCTAGTTGTCTGTTTTAAGTAGGGTGGTGAAATTAGCATTGTAGCCTTCAGAGAGATCATTTTGGCTGCCATATGGAGAACAGGTTAGAGGAAGGCAAGGGAAAGTGATAGTAGAGCTTTTAGTGGGCTAAAGTAATCTAGGCAAACAAAGTTGGAATAGAAGGGGAATAATAAAGATAGAAATAGACAGATTTGAGAAATACTTAGAGCCTTGAATTGATAGGACTTGGTGACTGAATATGGCTGGTGAGACTCTTACAAATCTGACTTTGTTAGCGGATGGATGATAATGCTGTTTGCTGAGTTGGAGGAGCATCAGTTAAAGTTCTTTATGATCCAAGTAATAGAAAACCCAATATAAACAGGCTTACACAAGAGGAGAATTAGTTGACTAATATAAATTAAAAAATAAGTAATCTGTCTTTAGGCATGACTTATTTAGGGGCCAGTGTGACAAAGATCCGTTCCTTGGCTCTGATTCTCTTGGGTACCTTTGGCCAGGTAAGGAAGCAAGATGACCACATGTTCACACTGCCAAGGACAGGAAGAGGGCTCTTCTTCCCAGGGGCCTCAGCTGAGGCATCACTGTGCTCATTTGTTCTGATTGGATTATTTGCCCCCTGGACGATGGGACTCAAGAGAATAGCTAATTGTTTTGAGGGGAGAAAGGGGTCATGTGAAAAGAGTCTTGAAAGACAAACAAGATTTTGTCAGTTATGGAAGGAAAAAACTCTAGGTCTAAGTTGAACTTACACAGGAGATTTAGGAAGGATTCAGAACTAAGGGAGGGTAATCTAACTTAAAAGAACTTTGGGAAACAGGCAAGAGCCAAATAAGGGTATGTTGGCTGAGGGGAAAGGCTGGAGGTACCATATAGACCATGTTTGTGGGTAGTTGTTTATCTTAGGGCTTGGCTGTGTCACTTCATCACTTTTCTAACCAACTTGACTGACCTTTTTCCTGGGCTGGCTGATTGCTTGACAATCTGTTTTTTGTTTGTTTGTTTGTTTTTTCCTTTTCCTTTTGGTATTAGAAAGACAAACTCTAAATCTAAAAGTTTTTTTGTTTTGTTTTGTTTTGTTTTTTAAGGTGGATAATGACTAGTTGCTTTCTGTTACTTCCAAAGTGAGGACAGGAAGAAATATTACTATGTTTCAACAAAGGCAATTTAAGTTTGGCATTAGAAAGTGTTTCCTTATCAGCAACATTTATTTTACTTGTCTGCATCAGTTCCGATTTACAGGTTCAGTCAGACAATGATAATAACAGTCAAATAAAGAAAGGTTGTACTATAATAAACAAGTGAACAAGAAATCAGAAATAAGAAAAATTGATAAGGTTAAATTTTTTTTTTTTATTTTAAAGATTTTATTTATTATTTCTTTAGAGAGAGGGGGAGGGAGAGAGGCAGAGAGGGAGAGAGACATCGATGTATGGTTGTGTTTCACCTGCCTCCAGCCACAGACCTGACTGGAGACCTGGCCTGCAACCTGGTTATGTGCCCTGGCTGGGGAATCGAACCTGCAACCTTTGGGTTCTCAGGCCGGTGCTGTTTTTTTGTTTTTGTTTTGGATGGGAGTGTTGAGGTAGTTACATCTGGAGCCATCACCAAAACAGTTCTAACTAGGTATGGACATGCTGGAGGGGTTACCATTTAGTAATCTGATTAGCCAGAGGACAGGGAGAGGGCACACTTTCCAGCCATTTCTGGCACAGGATAGCTGTGATAGGCAGAATAGTGAATGGCTCTTTATAGATGGCCACATCCTAATGCTTGCAACCTCTGAATACAGGGGTGGGCGAAAGTAGGGTAAATAAATATAAATCATAATTAAGGATATGAAATAACAACAATAATAAGATGAATAGTATAATAAATAATATAAATAAATAATACAGTAGTAAACTTTCATGTACTCACAACTGTAAACCTACTTTTGCTCACTGCTATATATTACATTACACAGCAGGGAAGAATTTAGGTTGCACATGAAATTAAGGTTTTAATCAGCTGATTTTAAGATAGGAAGATTATTCTGGAGAGCCTAATTTTTTTTTTTTTAATTTTATTGTTGTTTTATTATATCCATCCCCTTTTTGTGGAGAGCCTAATTTTAAATCACAGCTGCCTTTGAAGTAAGTAGAAGAAGTCAGAAAGAGATGTGAAGATGCTGTGTGGCTGGTTTTGAAAACAGAAGTAAGGGCCATGAACCAAAGAATGCAGGTGGCATCCAGAAGCTGGGAAAGGCAGGAAACAGATCCCTGCCAAAGCCTCCAGAAAGTAAAACTCTAGATCTGCTGACACCTTGATTGCAGCCTAGTAACAGCCATTTTGGACTTCCTACCTGCAGAACTATAAGATAATGCATGTGTTTTGTTTTAAGCTAATAAGTTTATAGTTATGTTATAGCAGCCACAGGAAACAACATAGTGGCTGAGATGGTCTACTGAATGACAGACATAGAGTTGGTTTACCTCTGGGAGAGAAGCCAGGTGGAAGTAGGAGAGGCTGCAGACTTAAGATATTATTTTCCCTTTTGTTAATTTTTAAAACTTTTAATTTTAGTATCACTTTAGACTTTTAGAAACATTATAAAACTACTACAAAAATTCTGTGTATCCTTTACATAGGTATATAAACAAAAAAAAACAAAAACAAAAAACAAAAACAACTCACCCAAGGATAGGGTTTTTAATTTTCTAGAGAAAGGAAGGGAGAGAGAGAAACATTGATATAAGAAACATTGATCAATTTCTTCCTGTATATGCCCTGACCAGGATCAAATATGCCACCTAGGTGTGTGCCCTGACCAGGAATCAAACCCTCAACTTTAAAAAATATATATATTTTATTAATTTTATTATTACAGTTGTCCCAGTTTTCTCCCCTTTGCCCCCCTCCACCCAGTACCCCATTCCCTCCAGCAATGCCCCCCTGAGTTCATGTCCATGAGTCATGCATATAAGTTCTTTGGCTTCTCTATTTCCTTTGTTCTTCTTAACATCCCCTTATCTATTCTGTAACCACCAGTGTGTACTTTTTTTTCCCCTTTCACATCCAGACAATTCATCCTTTAATTACTGCCTTCTGTCAGCTTCTCAAATCCTATTAATACAAAATTTACACCTTCTGTGGTGTTGAGGTACACTTTTTTTACTTCCTGGATCTGTGCTTGGTGAAGTCAGCTCGTGTCCCAGTCTGGGCCTAGTCAGCCACTTGGAGAATACCAGACATCCACTGCCTTTGTCTGTCTCCTTTAGTGTTAATCCAATCAGCCTGTGATCTGAGGTCAGGTTTAGGCACTGCTGGGTGGGGTGGATTAATTCTTATGGGTGGGGCTGTGGCTTCCCCTCATGCTGCCTCCCTCCCTTTGGAGAAGAGTGGTCTGCGGGCTGTATGGGGAATGGGTCAGCAGTGGACTCACGGCCGCTCCCTCAACTCCTCCTAACGCCACTGACCAAGCTTTTTCCCAAGCTTCTTTAGTCCACTCTGCCCTCCCTCTGCTGGAGCCCAGGGTAGGTGGGTGCCGTTGTATTTTCATGTGTGGTCCCTTTAAGAACTCGGTCTCTCAAGCTGGCTAAACCTGGTGGCTTTTTGCTTCTCACAGCTGGGTGCTGTTTACTCTCAGCTGTGTTGCTATAGGCTGGGAAGCCCAGTTGGGGGTTTAGATCCCACCCTTCTCAGGTGGAATCCCCAGCTGCTGAGTTGTTTCTGTGACCCTTGCATCTCCGCACTTCCTACCGGTCACTTACCAGTCACATTGTGATGAATCGGCTGTTCTGCTCTGCCTGTGGTAATAAGGCTTCTCTCCAGTTGGTATTCGGTTGGTTATTCCGGATGATTTCTCCCCAATTAATTTGTAATTCCAGTTTGGTCTTGGGATGAGATTGGTGTAGCTCCACTTACTCCTCTGCCATCTTGGTTCTCTCAAACCTTCAACCTTCTGATGTATAGAACAATGCTCCAACCGAGTCACCCTGCAAGGGCAAATTGTTCACATTTTAACATATATGCTTGATTATTTTCTTTCCCTAAATAAATATATTATGCAAATGTTTGAGTAATATATACTCTCTAATATACTACAGTATAATTTCACTCTGTGTATATATAATATACTATATATTTGTATTCATATATATGTAAATATAATTTTCTTTTTGAACTCTTTAACAGTAAATGGCAGATATGATGCTCCGTTTCTCCTAAATACTTTATTGTGTGATTCCTAGAAAATATAGCCATAATACAATGATTAAAATCAGGAAATTAAAAATGACACCACATTATTAGCCAATCTAAAAGCCTATTTAAATGTTACCAATTGCCTCATTAATATACTTTATAGCAAAGAGTATATGTTTTTTCTGATCCAAAATCTAACCCAAGATCACACATTACATTTGGATCTCATTTATCATCTGTCTCCTTTAGTAATCTGGAGTACTTCAATCTGTCTCTGTCTTTCTGGAGCTTCACATTTTAAAAGACTAAAGGCCAAGTCATTTTGTAGAATGTCCCTCATTTTGGGTTTGTGTAATGCTTCTGTATGATTAAGATTTAACTTCGGGATTTTTGGTTGGGATACACACAGAAATGGTACTGGATCATCTGTGCATCATACCGGAAGGTACATGGTTAAGTTAATGTTTGCCAGTAAGTTCACTGTAAAGTTACCATCATTCTCCTTACATTTAATAAGTTTACCATAGGGGAGATACTTTGAGACAATGTAAGCATCTTATTTCTCATTGTACTTTCACTCATTAATTTTAGCATTCATGATTCTTGCCAAAACTAGTAATTCTATGGTGGTCGCCATTCAGTGATTTTTCTAATTATTTAAAATTGAAATTTATGTTTCAAAGACATAAAGATTTTTAAAACATACCTCAATATCTTCATCTTACCTAAAATCAAATAACAACAATTACTAATAATTGTACTAAGTAATAATTACTAAGATAATTGTCCTAATTATCTTACCATTTAAAAAGCTTTTATTTTGAGATAAATTGAAGACTTAAAGAATTTCAAAAGCAGTGTAGTCAGTATACTGTACAGTGATTTTGTGTTCTATTCATAGATCACATTGACAACTTAAAAAAAATTTAAGTATAGTTTGTAAACAATATTTAGTTTCATTTGTATAATATAGTGATTCAACATTTTTGCACCTTATGTTGTGATCCCCACAGCGAGTCTGGTAATTATCTGTCACTGTGCAAAGTTGTCACAAATTTGTTGACTATATTCTCCTTCACCTTTATTATCCATCCGCCTGCCCCAGCAACCATCTGTTTAATCTCTATTTCTATGAATTAGTTTTTGTTTTGTTCTGCATGTGGTATTTGTTGTTCTCTGACTGACATCTTAATAATACCAGTCTTTGAATCCATTATTATGATTATTTCAGTCTTTGTTTTTTTTCTTCAGTGTCTTATAATTTTCACCATGCAGATTCTGCACATTTTTAAAATATATGTAACAGCAATGACATATGAAGTTAAATTTCATTTTGGAGTGCTATTTTAAATGGTACTTATTTTTAAAATTTGAATTCTAATTTGTAATTGCTAGTATGTAGAAAACTTGACTTTATCTTGCAAGCTTGCCAAACTCACATGTTCTTAGAACTTAGAAATACCAGTTCTAAGAGGTATTTTAGGTAGATATTTGGGATTGTCTGTATATATGATCATGTCATCTTTGAATGGAGACCATTTTCTTTCCTTTTTTTTTTTTTACAGATTTTATTTTATTTATTATTATTCTTAGAGGGTAAGGGAGAGAGGCAGAGAGGGAGAGAGGTGTCAATGTATGGTTGCCTTTCACCTGCCTCCAGCTACGGACCTGTCTGGAGACGTGGCTTGCAACCTCATTATGTGCCCTGGCTGGGGAATAGTCCTTTTTTAACTTTCATTAGCATTTCATTTATGCTGAATTTATTCCCAGGTCGTAGTTTTTGTTTCTTTAATTTCTTCTGGGGTATATCTTCTGTGCAACCTTCTCTCTGGTTTAGGAACAACCTACTCTTTTTCAGTGAGGATCACCTTAGTGTGGCAGGGAGAGCTCATGTGTGAGTTAACTTGCCCATAAGCTTCTTAAGCTTTGTGCCCCCTCTTGGGAGCGTTGTCCACCTGGTTGTGCTCAGTGATGGGCATTTTGAACTAGTTCATTGCCCTTAGACCTCAGTTCTCCCATGGGTTTAAAAAAAGTCATTAATTTGCAGTTGTCTGACTTGTGTGTTATTTTGAATTTTGATTGTTGTAAGAGTGACAGCAATGCTCTGTCCAGTTCTCTATATCCATGAGCGAAAACTGGAGACCCCACAAATGTTTTTCCCTGCCATTGTTTGTTTGAGTCAGAATCCAAATCAGATTTATACAACCTAGTATTGATAATGTCTCTTAGATCACTTTTGAGCTACACTTTATTCTTCTTTTCCTTTCTTTCTGTTTTTTTCTTGCTATTTTTCCCCCCTGCTATTATTGTCGAAGACACTGTAAATCTTTATAGAGTTTCCCATAGTCTGTATTTTGCTGATTGCATCCTTGTGGTATGGTTTGGTATGGTCCTCTGTTCCCCTGTGTTTTCTGTGAATTGGTAGCTAGATCTAGAGGCTTTATCAGAATCAAGTTTATTTTTTCTTGGTAATTCATAATGGGTATATTTGTGTGTGTGTGTGTGTGTGTGTGTGTGTGATGTTATCAACTGTTGGTGTTCAATGCCTCCCTTTATTAATTAGGGCTTTTAAAAGCCTATCTTTTACTGTAATGAAGTAAAAATCAGTGATGAAAATTCTGTAATGAAGGTGAATAAAATGAGGCTTAGAGAAATTAAGTGACTTTCCTAAGATAATACAGCCAGTTAGTAAAAGTTGTAGCCAGGCCTGGAAACTTTGTCTTACAAATGCAAGTCCTATAAGGTTTCTATTTTTTAATTTAATTTTTTTAGCATATTACCTCTCTAGACATTACATTAATAAGCAATAGGAAGATCAATGTTCTATCCCTAGATACATGAAACATATTTATCTCTTTTAGAAAGATTGAATTCTGCTTTGCTTAGAGGGTAGGACTGATCATACCAAATAAATACTAAAAATAAGATTTCTTCTTAAGTTCTGGGTTCATTTTTATGGATACAGTTTAATTTTCTTTTCATGCTAATTCTACTATCTGGAATGATATCTAAACTCAACTCAGAATCCTGAGCACATGTAGTTTTCTGCCTGCTTCTCCAGTGCTACAGATAAAACAAACAGATGTAGAATAAGTACTACAAAGTAATTTATTTCTTTTTTATTCTGCATTTAAGACTTTCTTCTAAAACTTCTCTTCAGCTTTAAAAGAGAGAGACAGGAGGGAGGGAGTGAGGGAGGGAGAGAGAGAGAGAGAATGAGAATGAATGAGAATGAGAATGAGAATGTTGTAGTCGGTTTTTAATTACCACCAAAATTTTTCATGGGTTTGTATCTAAGGCCATAATAGCATCTCTCTTCTGGAGCAAGAAATTCCATAAATCATAGGTTAGAGTTTTGTGGAGTCAACTGATGAAAAAGACATTTTTAACTTTATAAAATATAAGTTTATCATGTTCAAATCAACCAAGGACAGACATTTTCTTCACCTGAACATTCACTTTTCAACACAAGTGGATGTACTCAGATACCCATCCCATATTGTTTGATGCATGCTTGTAATGTCCTTGAGCTGATTTTCCAAAAAAAAAAGCATGAGATTCCCATCTTGTAAGTCCTTCCTGAAATCTCTTCAATTTATTAAATCTGTATTAATAAAGGTAATTATTGAGCAACTTTCAATCTATTTCAAATTCAATTTATGAAATAAGATCAGGTAAACTTGGTTTTACCCTTTAATTACAGGGTTCTTGGAATTCTCAAGCAGAGGAAAGGCTTAATTAATTAAGAACAGGGAAGAGAGGGAGAGAGAGAGGGAGAGAAATATCAATATGCAAGGGAAACATCTATCAGTTGCCTCCTGCACACCCCTAGTCATGTGCCTTGGCCAGGAATCGAATCAGAGACCTTTTAGTTTGTGGGATGATGCCCAACCCATTTAGTCACACCACTCAGGACAAAAACACCCAATTTTGTAAAGAATGTTCAGTGTCCAACACAAAGATCATAGTGAACAGATATAAAGCAAGAATTACATTTAGATTCGTAAAATCTTTAGACTATTAAGGTAGCATAAAGTTGCAGTGATTATCTAGTTCAACTCATTTTGGTGAGGTAACTTCCCTAAAAATGCAGAATTACCACTGGAATTTTGTTCTGTTGAGCTGCTCCTTGAATTTCTCTTCTCCTGACATCTGAATTCAGAAGACCTGGGCATGTGTCTGGCTCTATTGTTAACTGCATCTGTGACCTTAGGCAAATTACTGATTGTCACTGAAACTAATTTTCCCATCTGAAAAATGTGGATAATAATACCTTTCAGATTGTGGTGGATTAAATGGAGTAATGTGTCAGGAAGCCTTTGTAAACTGGAAAACACATGAAGTCTTCAGAGCTGTGGAATCATATGGAGTCTGATGAGATCCACTGATATTCCTAGAAAGTTTCACGTGAGATTTAGATTTGTTTTCTTCCAGAGAACCTTGGGTGTTAATCTCATATAATAAGAAGTGGTGAGGTGGTCAGTCACCATCTCAGTAAGATCATTCCAAAGAGCCCACTTATAGTCTGGAAGGAATGTGAATCTTGGATGGACTAGACTATGTAGACATACATCCTTTTTCTGCTGTGAAAAAAATATATATAGGTAGATTTTACTCAGGTCTAGAGGAGCGCTCACCAGGGATCTTTGGAAATAACACATTTAGAAGTATTTTCTCATTATGGATAATGGGATGATGAGGTAAAAATTGATCTTGGCTGCTTATGAGTCTAAAAATCAGACTGAATAATGTAGGGTGAATTAGACATAATGGCAGCAAAGAAATAACTCATTTACTACAAGGGCCATTTAGTTATTTAATCACTTTTACTATCATACAAATGCAGGTGTCCCATGCGAAGTGGTGAAAAGTTAGTAATGGCATAAAATGCAATTGTATAATATCAGCTATAAAAGGAAGCTTTATTCTGAACAGTTCCGTGATTGAGCCAAAATTCCTTGTGGTATGTACATTGTAAAGGAACAGTGACTGGAATCCCTCACTTTGTTCCTAGATTATTACACTACATGGAACAGAGAGGCATGAAATTGGCAAGTTAGAACCAAATCCTCTCTGGGTTTAAATGAGATCATTAGAGTGAAAATACTTAGGAAGAATTATTGGTGGAATATGAAGTCATTATTATTTTAATTTAAATTTTTAGATAATTTAGGCCAAAAAATGCAATGGATACTATAAGCAACATATACTGAAATATCTATTGTAGACAAAAACTAGCCTTAGAGTTACGACAGGTGTCAAAAAGCCCCATTTGGATTCTGGTGTCACCTGAAATAATTAGCAAAAAGCACAATGGCCAAATCATGTTACATACCAAGTGTTTAGAAACTCAGTGCTATCAGTGAGGAACAATCAGTGAGGAGTGGAACAGTAGAAGGAACTACATGAAGACCTTGAAGAATGGGAGGAATTTAGATGAGGAGAGCCCGAAGCAGATTTCAGGCCTGTTTGTGCTCTGAGAAACTACCTAAGGATCATGGCTGGAGATGTATGATTCTGTAAGTTGGTCTGATCTTACTGTTGTGTCTTTGCCCTTCTTCTGAGACCTCAAGATGTTTTTTAATGATGAATTGATTTGGGGATCTTGCTCAAAGATGAGCAAAAGTATAGTCTTGACACACAACATGCCAGGAGTGGACAATAAACCCTTTTCTCGTCTCAGTCTCATTAAGCTGTAAAGCAAGCATTCTTTCCTTTAAGGGAGCTGTAATAATTGCCATTATCCTCAGGCTCAGCTCTGCTTCTTTTTAAGAGCTCTGGCAGAGAGCGCATCTGTGAGAGCAGCACTGTTTAATAGAAACACAATGCAAGCCACATATGCTTTCTAGTAGACACGTTAAAAATGTAAAAATAAGTCTGATAAAATTATTGTACTGTCTATTTTGTTTAATCCAATATGTGTAACTAATACAAAAATTATTAATGAGATATTTTATATTTTTCTTTTCATACCTAGTCCTCAAAATTTGTTGTACATTTTACTTTTCTTCTTCTTCTTTTTTTTTTTTTTAAGATTTTATTTAATTATTTCTAGAAAGAGGGGAAGGGAGAGAGGCAGAGAGGGAGAAAGACATCAATGTATGGTTGCCTTTCACCTGCCTCCAGCCACAGACCTGACTGGAGACCTGGCTTGCAACCTGGTTATGTGCCCTGGCTGGGGAATCGAACCTGCGACCTTTGGGTTCGCAGGCCTGCGCCTTACCCACTGTGCTACCAGCCAGGGCCTTACTTTTCTTTTTAAAAGCACATCTCAATTTGGACTAGCCACATTCCAAGAGCTCAGTAGCTATATGTGGATGGTGCTCACCATATTGGATGCCACAGAACTTTATTCCTCCTTTAAAGTGCCTGACTTCAGTCCTATGTTTAAGGATATATTTCCAGAGTGTCTGAGTAGGGTTGGGACATCTTTCCATATCTAACAACCCACCCAAAATCAACTCCCTGTGATCTAAAGAGTTAAATTTTTGCTGAAAGAATCTGTACAAATTATGGTTTTCTTAATTTTGAAGAGAAAAAATACCACAAAAGAAAAGCTTGGTAGATTTACCACTATAAAATATAAAACTTTTAGATAATAAAAAATATCTAATTTATCATTAAAAATGGTATCCAACAGATTGGGGGAAATATTTGCATTTATTATGAGATAGGTTTTAATGAACACTTACACTACTTAAAATTCTCATTCAAATATAAGGAATAAAATTAATATCTCATTTGATTTATGAGATATCAATTTATAGAAGATGGAAAGCCAATAATTAAGAAAATGTTCAATCTATTCCTTAAAGAAAAGAAAAGTAAACCATCATTAAAACAAAGTAACTTTTTATTTTTATATTAATAAAGCAATAATGATAATGCCCTGTGCTGATTAAATTATAGTAAAATCAGTACATGGATAAAATTTTTTCGAATTGCATTATAACACAATAGCACTAGTACTTTAAAACTATTCTAATCCTCTCACCTGAAATTTTATTCCTGAGTATATATTCTATGGAAATAATCTGTGAGAAGAAAAGAAAGTATATATTTGAAAATATTCATTTCTACTTGTCTATAATAGTGAAAATTAGTGCAAATGATACTAGATCACCTTAATGTATAATTATGTAGTCATTAATGTGATAATTGTGAAGATTACATAGAAAAATGTTTAAGGTATATATAGTAAGCACAAAAGAGGGCAAAGTTTTAAGTGCATTTTAATTACAGCAATATGAAACTATATATGTGGACAAAAATCAGAAAGGAGTATACAAAGATAAAAATACCTGTGTAAAAGTGGAGGGATTATGAGCAATTTGATCTCTTTGTTTCACAAATTCCAAGAGATTGGATAAAGATATTAGGAAAGGTACATTTGCACCTATTTCTCTTCCTATCCAGAATCTCATGAAATACAAGGAATTCTAGAAGAACTTAAATTTATAATTTTTCCTGGAAAACATAAATGAGTACAATCAGGAGTACATGAAAAAAAAAATGCAGATGCACTTACATCAAGGACAATGTAGGAGAAATACATATAGATGGACAATGTAGCAGAAATACATATAGATGGGGACTGCCTCACTGAGGGGCCAGCTCTGGTGGTCGTGCAACCCCAGAGTCAGCGAAAGCACTTTTCCTCTATTCACAATAACACTTCTGACACTAAATCTGTGGATTTTCCCCATCAAAAAATTCTCAGATTCTCTGAGGACACTACTTGAGTGTTCTACAATTTAATTTAATTCTTCTACCAAATACCCAGAGTTAGCACAGACCCCACAGGTTAAAGCCTCCCCCTACTTTAGACACCGTTTACAAATCTAGACTTCTTGTGCTTGAGACCAATGGCTGTAACTCAAGGATTTCCCATATGCCCTCCTTGCATTTCGATAATTTGCTTGAACCCCTCATAAAACTCAGGGAAACATTGATTTACATTTACCAGCTCATTATAAGGATATTACAAATGATATAGATGAACAGGCAGGTGAAGAGGTATATGGGGCAAGGTATGGGGAAGTGGTGTGGAGCTTGCATGACCTCCCTGGGCATATCCTCCCAGCAGCTCCATGTGATCACCAACCTGGAAGTTCTCCCAACCCTTCCCTTAGTGTTCTTACAGAGGTTCCATTATGTAGGATGGGGTGATAAAAGTGTGTGAAGATATTTATTTTCCTTTAAAAAATAAACTTGGCACAAGACTAGTTTACTTGAATTGAACAAAGGAACACTAAAATTTATGTAAAAGGGACAATGCATATGCCAAAAAATATATAGCCAAGAAAGGAGACATACTGTGAAGGTATAGTAGTTTTAAAAGTGTGGATGTTAATTTACAAATAGATAAATTGAAGAATGAAATGGGAGCAGGGTTCAGAAATGGATTTATGTAAATATTGGAATTCAATTTTTGATAAGGGAATTCATTTAAATCAATAAAAAATGAGACCACTTAAAGATTTTGGGATCATGGGCTCTTCATTCACACATACATAAATATCTAGACAGACTTCTATAATATATTTTGTATATTATACACAAAAATGAATTCCAAGTGTATTATTATTATTTTTAAATTTTATTGTTGTTGTATTACATCCATCCCCTTTTTGCTCCCCTCTGTCCCCTTCCCCACCCACCCATTCCCCACAAAGTCAATCCCACCTGTTGTCCATGTCCATGGTTCTTTTATACTAGGTTCTTGTCTAAGCTGCTCCCCTTCTTTGCCTCTACCTCCCCCCTCCCTCCATCCCTTTTCCCCTTGACCACTGAAGGCCTATTCCTTGTATTCATATACTTGGTTCTGTTTTGCTTGTTGTTAGTTTTGCTCATTATTGTCCCGTAATGGGTGAGATCATATGATATTTGTCCTTCACTGACTGGCTTATTTCACTAAGCATAATACTCTCCAGTTCCATCCATGTTGTTGCAAAGGGTACAATTTCCTTCTTTCTTTCTGCTATATAGAATTCCATTGTGTAAATGTACCAA
>PVIW01012316.1:0-32705 GCA_004026585.1 Noctilio leporinus
CTCACTGAGCTTCTCTATCATCATTCTTTTGAATTCCTTATCTGATATTCCAGGTGCCTCTGTTTCATTTTGTGTTCTTTCTGGGGATTCTTCCTTTCCTTTTGGTGATGGACTGATTCTTTTTTCCCCCATTTTGGGTGTCTGTTCTGGCTTGCTCTTTATTTATTTATTTATTTTGTTCTTTCCTTGGGTTAACCTGCTTTGCTTCCTTGCCTTAGTTGGGCACCCTTCTGTGATAGGAGATTTGTGGAGTTCAATGTTGCTGTCTCCCAGATTTTCTCCACTTGCTGTTCTTGGTGTGTCCTTTATTTGGGCTGTCTGGTTGTATTCTGGTCCTGCGGGCTTTTAGCAGAAAAACAAAAACAAAAAACAAAAAACAAAAACAAACAAACAAAAAAAAACAAAAACAAAATACCAAACCAAACCAAACAAAAAAAAATTGCAAAAGGAAAAAAGAAATAAAAATGATAATAATAATAAGAAGAAAGGGTTTAGATGGCTGCTCACCCTTAATAATCCCTGACTGGTCCAGATGGAGCCTGGACCTGAGGGCTTTTAGCAGAGGGAAAAGAAAGAAAGAAAGAAAGAAAGAAAGAAAGAAAGAAAGAAAGAAAGAAAGAAAGAAAGAAAAAAAAAGGGAGAAAGTCACAAGAGAAAGAGAAATCAATATTAATAAAGAAAAGGTTTAGGTTTCTGTTCATCCTTTATGGTCTCTGTTTGGTCCAGTTGGAGCTAGGACCAGTGGGTTTTATCAGGGAGAAAAGAAAGGAGAAAGAAAGAAAGAAAGAAAGAAAGAAAAATAAAGAATGGGGGGTGAAAGTCACAAGACAAAGAGAAATCAATATTAATAAAGAAAGGTTTTAGCTGTGTGTTCCCCCTTTATGATTTCTGATTGGTCCAGATGGAGCCAGAACCTGTGGGCTTTACCTGGAAGAAAAGGAAAAGAAAAATTTAAAAAATTAAAAAAAAAAAAAAAAGAAGAGGAAGGAAGAAAAGAATAAAGAAAGGGTTTAGAAAGACTGGGGAAGGGAGGAATACTTAGATTGAGGACTGGGAATGCATTATAGCCACAGAGTGAATAGAGTTTAATTCGAGAGTAGGGGAGGGTCTTGGGTATTTAGGTGGATTGAGGTATGGGGGGGATTAAGAATATGTGAGGAGTAACTTTTGCAAAGGATATGTTGGGGATTAATAGTTCATATTGCTCTCGGTATAATTCAGGTGCTTGAGATTGGCAGCAATCCCTTTCCTGAGGCTGCCTCTTTTTCTTGGTCAGGACTTTACAGTCTATAGTCTATATTATTCTAGCCAGTCTTGGCAGGTGGCAGGGCCTCTGATTGTCACAGTAGGGCTGTTTCTGAGTGTCCGCCCCCAGGTAGGCTGGGCCTTCCTCAGCCTGGCTGGGTTTTAGGGCTGACGGTGTTCTGGAGCCTGCAGGGAGCCCCCTCCCACTCCTGGCGGAGGTTCCATCCAGCACTTCTGCAGGGCAGCCCGCAACTTTGCTGGTCCCTGTGACAACTGTCCCCACCCTGGCAGTTCCGGGAGGAGGCTGGGCCTGTCAATCAACACTGTCTGGGTCCGCCTACACTGTCCCACCTTTCTGGGGCAGGTACCACGCCTCCAAGCCAACCAGCTCTTCTCGGAGTCCTTTACACGGCCTCTGTGATGAGCCCCTCCCAGGCGTGGGCAGTGCGGTGTGGCCTTTGTCTCCGGCAATGGCGGGTCAGTTACCCCCGCCACTAGTTCAGGCTCCCCGGCTGGCTGTTTGGAGTTTCCCGACCAGCCTGGGGACCTGTGTGGTTGTGCAGAGCTGGGCCTCCCCCTTTGAAGGGGCCTCCAGCTGCTGTTTCCCTAGTGGCCCAGCAGCTCCATTTTCGGCCCTCTAGCCACCCGGCAGGTGCACTTCCCGCTCCCCAGCTCCGACTTCCCGCTCCCCAGCTCTGGCTTCCCACAGGACTCTACTCCTCTGCCTCTAGCCTTGTGCTGAGCCTCTTCTCTCTGTTGCCGGAGTGAGTCTCTCACACATTCCCTCCCCTGCAAGAGTTCAATTCCGCGTTCCCTACGGCTTTCGCCTTCACTGCCCGCACTTCACTGTTGAGACTTCCAGTCACCAGGGAGCCCGGAACTGGCCCCAGTCAAATGAGCCCCTCTGGACAGAGCCGCCCCTGCCCAGAGCCAACCTTGGCCCACAGGCTGGTTGGTTGGGAAAGCCTCACCTACTGTCCTGCTGGCCTCCTCTGCCTCTGGGCTATGCTCCCCTGTGTCCAGATGCTGCCTGTTCCAGTTCCTAGGGTCCTGAAGACATCTCATGCTCCCTATCCTGTCCTCTAGCTGCTTTGGTACTCGAGAACACCATCAGCACTGCTCTCTACTCTGTCGCCATCTTCCCTCCTCCAATGCTTTTCTTTCAACCACAGTGATGGAGGATCTAATTGAATCTCTAGCTAATAAATCATTAAAAATATCTTTTGATTATTGGGTTGAGTATAGGTCAGATTTCAAACAATTAAGATATGTTGCTATAACAAAATAAATGCCTTTTCATCCTGCCATTTACTAAACAAATTTTTCTGTCTTTATTTATAACAATGAAAACTAGAATTAGAAATGATGCTAAATGCTATCTCATTCAATCAACACCAAGATAATTCAATTAAACTAAAATTTAATTGAACAAATTAAAAATTACAGCCCCAGCCATTTTTAAATAATTGCATTTTCAATAAAAGCTTTTTTATTCAACAAAATGTATTATATAGATATATTTTTGACCAAGTATGTATGACTAATAATTATAATCTAGTTAATAATATTTTAACATTTGCAGCTTGATGGCTAATGAAAAAATGTAATTAAAATATTACTTTATATACATGTTTATATTATGTATATATTATGATACAGTTGTCTATAAGACTTCCAAGCATAAAATATATTACATTAAAATAAAATTTGGGTGGGGAGGGGGACAGAGGGGAGCAAAAAGGGGATGGATGTAATACAACAACAATAAAAAAAAAAAAGAAAAGAAAATCCGGGGAAGAAATGAAATGGAAATGTTAGTTCAAAAAAAATGATCTCAACATTCAGCCTGTTAAAGGAGAGTTTATTTGCATATTTTCCCTTAAATATATTTTATTTATTTTGCTATTACAGTTGTCCCAATTTTACCCCCATTGTCCCCATTGTCCCCCTCCACCCAGTACCCCATTTTCTCTGGCAATGCCCCCCTTAGTTCATGTCCATGTGTCACGCATATAAGTTCTTTGGCTTCTCCATTTCCTTTATTCTTCTTAACATCCTCCTGTCTATTTTGTAATCACCAATGTGTACTTTTCTTATGTTTACTTTCACACCCAGACAATTCACCATTTAATTACTGCCTTCTGTCAGCTTCTCAAATCATGTTTTCATTATTTCAAAATGTCTACATTAATTCATTTGCTTAAAGAATTATTATTTTAAGTAATATGAATTGCAATATTACCAAACACATGCAAATATACATTTACATGCATACATATTTTTACACATATTTAAAGTATATACTGGATTTTGAAAAGTTAATACAAAGAAATTTAAATATGTCAATAGCTTATATAATTATTACATGTTGAATGATTGTATTTTAGATATATTATAGCAAATTAAGCAGTTTGTTTTTCTTTAATAATTAATTTACTCAGGAATGCTATTTTTGTGAAATATATCACAGAAATGGTATGTTGCAGAACTCACTTTTATGAAAGTTGTCCTACAGACAGTGCCAAACCCATAGTAAATAATTAATTTTTTTTTGAGTCAGATCCTCTCCTCTCCAATAATAAAATTCAACTTTATTTTAAGCTACTGGAACTTCAACTTATTCTTTTTGGAGTTTTCCATCTTAAATAGTTGATTGATTTTTTTTCTGTGCACAGGTCTTACTTCTTTCCATATCCTGTTTTTCCTCTACATGTATTTTACAAGGTGAAGCCTTCAGAAATAATGGCACTTGCAGTGCTCAGCTGGTCCCCAGAGTAGAAATTACGTCTACTAAGTTGAGGTAAAAAATAAAGACTTAGAACTTAAATAATTTCGTAGAATAGTATTCTAGCTATTTTTTGAATTTGTGTTTGACTACCTATGTGGTCCTAAACTAACCCCTGAACTGTTTAAGAGTCTGTAGAGGAAGAGATTAAGTATGTTCACATTTCAATAATAAAGTTTACTATAGCATTCAATCCTTTTCCCAAGCATCCCCACTTTAGGGGCCTTCAAAACTGCAAATGTATATTTCCACAATCTATTTGAAAGGAATCTCATCTAATTTACATGCTAATATGAGAATATGTATATTGCCTATGTACACGAATCATATAGTTTAGTAGTTTGCAACTTCTATCCAAATTGATCTTCATTCTCAGTATCTTTTCTAACCTAAAGATTGACCGATTTCACAACAAACCAATGACCAGTTGGTTGCTATTTAAAACATAAATTACTAACAAAATCTGTATATTACCTACCCACCAACAAGTACACATTTTGTAACAGGGAATAAAGGTAGCATGTATTCTATGTAATATACCCCCACTTCTTACTTTTTTCTTTTTTCTTAACTGCATTAGATTATTCTGAGCTATTGCACGTAACCTGATTTTCCCATATTGTGAAATTCCAATCTATGAAACTTAACCTGCAGTAATGCAGATACAAGTAATATACAAAATTATACCTTATTTAGTAAAATCAATTTATAATAAGATCACTTTAAAGTATTCATAAGTTAAAGTTGGTTCTTATCCATTCAGCTACCCTATGTCTTTTGATTGGTGCATTTAATACATTTACTTTTAAGGTTATTATTGATAGGTACTTATTCATTATTTATTTATCTCTTTGTACCTGTGTTCCTGTCTGTCTCTCTGTTTCTTCATCTTCTTAAAGCAGACCCTTTAGCATCTCTTGCAATGCTGGTTTGGTGGAGATTTTTAATTTTAGCCTTCTTTTGTCTGGGAAACTCCTTATTTCACCTTCCATTTTGAATGAGAGCCTTGCTGGGTAGAGTATTCTTGGTTGCAGGCCTTTGTTTTTCATTGCTTGAAATATTTTTTGCCATTCCCTTCTGGCTTGTTGTATTTCTGTGGAGAAATCAGCTGATAACCTTACGGGACCCCTCTTGTATGTTATTAGCTGTTTCTCTCTTGCTGCGTTGCTTTTAAAATTCTCTCCTTGTCTTTGAAATTTGCCATTTTAATGATGATGTGTCTTGGGGTGGGCCTGTTTTGGATCATCTTCATTGGGACCCTCTGTTCTTCCTGAGCTTGCATGACAATTTCTCTTCTCAAGTTAGGGAAGTTTTCTGTCATTACTTTTTCAAACAGGTTTTCTATCCCTTGCTCCTCTTCTTCTCCTTATGGTATTCCTATGATATGGATCTTATTGCATTTCATGTTGTTCTGCAGCTCCCTTAAAACCTCTTCATGCTTTTTCAACATTTTTTCCTTTTGTTGCCCTGCCTGGGAATTTTTTTCTACATTGACCTCCAGCTCGTTGATCTGATCCTCTGCTTTCTCTCTCTCTCTCTTTTTTTTTTTTTGTTGTTGTTGTTGTTTTTTTGTTTGTTTTGTTTTTATTTTTTTAATTTTATTGTTGTTGTATTACATCCATCCCTTTTATGCTCCCCTGTGTCCCCCTCCCCACCCACCCTTTCCCCCCAAAGTCAATCCCACCTGTTGTCCATGTCCATGGTTCCTTTATACTAGGTTCATGTCTAAACTGATCCTCTGCTTTCTCTTGCCTGCTTTTGATTCCTTCTACTGTGTTCTTCAAGTCAGATATTGTATTCTTCATTTCCTCCTTGCTCTTATTGATGGTTTCTATGTCCTTTTTAATGCTGGTGTAGTTCTCAGTAAGTTTCTTGTAGCTTCCCTAGAGTTCTTCATAGTTCCCCTGGAGTTGTTTGTAGCTTTCTTTAAACTCGCTCAGCTCATTGAGCTTCTCTATCACCATTATCATGAATTCCATATCTGATAGGGTGCTTACCTCTATTTCATTCTGCTCTCTTCCTGGGAATTCCTCCTTTCTTTTTGCTGAGGGTTTATTTCTTTGTCTCCCCATTTTAGGTGCTCTTGTTTGTTTCTGCTTCTTGGATTGGTCTGCTTTGACTTACTGTCTTAGTGGTGTGACCTCTGTGCTGTAGAGGTGCACCTTTGTACTTCCTGGCTCCATGTTTGGTGATGTCAGCTTGTGTCCCAGTCTGGTCCTAGTCAGCCAGTTGGAAACTATCAGAGATCCACCTTCTTTGTCTGTCTTCTTTAGTTGTTAATCCAATCAGTCTGTGATCAGTGGTCAGTTTTAGGTACCTCAGGGAGGAGCAGATTAATTCAGTTGTTAATCCAATCAATCCGTAATCTGAGGTCAAGTTTAGGTACTGCTGGGTGGAGTGGATTAATTCCTTTGGGTGGGGCTGAAGCTTCCCCTCAGGCTCCCTCCCTTTGGAAAATAGTGGTCTTCTGGCTGTTTGGGGGATGGGTCTGCATTGGACCCAGGGGCTGCTCCCTCAACTCTCCCTCTGAAGCCACTAACCCAAACTTTCCCCAAGCACCTCTAATCCAGTCCGCCCTTTCTCTGCTGGAGTGCAGGGTAGGTGGGTGCCAAGGTATTTTTCATGTGTGGTCCTTTTAAGAACTCAGTCTCTGTCAAGCCGGCTAAACCTGGTGGCTTTTTGCTTTTCACAGCTGGGTGCTGTTTTACTCTCAGCCTTGTTCCTATAGGCTGGGAAGTCAGATCGGGGTTTAGATCCCACTCTTCTCAGGTGAAACTCCCAGCTGCTGAAATGTTTCTCTATCCCTTCAACTGCTGCCTATGGGAACCCTGCCAGCCTCTCATGTCTCTGCACTTCCTATCAGTCACATTGTGATGAAGCGGTCTCTTCTGTTCTGTCTGTGGTAATAAGGCTTCTCTCCATTTGGTGTTCTGTTGGTTATTCTGGATGATTTCTGCCCAATTAGGTTGTTTGGTGTTGGGAGGAGATTGGTGTAGCTCCTCTTACTCCTCCTCCATCTTTGTTCTCTTTTGCATATTTTAAAATATAAGATGATAAGACTTAAGAGGACTTCCGGCCAAAATGGAGGCATAGGTAGACATGCTGCATCTCCCTCCACAAATAAGAAGGAATACAACTACCTCAACGCTAGAAACTACCAGAAATTGGAGAAAATCAAGCTGCACTGTAGTCCAACAAGCACCAGTGTAAAGAAGAAATACTCACCAAGAAAGGTAGGAGGGACAGGGCCAGGACAGAGGGGACACAATTTGGTGGCATGTGGCTGTGGCAGGATGACAGCTGTGACCAAATGTCAGAAAGTGCAGTGATACATTTTAAAACAGTAAGGACACTTGGGGAGTGCCTCCAGCACCAGATCAGACTTCATTGTTCTGGGTTCCAGTGCCAGGGTGGAAAATAATGCCTCGTTGCTTCTGACTGTGAAAACCAGTAGGGGTTGGGGCAGAGGAAGAAACTGCCAGTCTATCAGCAGAGTCCATTTGTTTAGAGGACCCATACAGTCCTAGAACATCCACAGACCCACTCACTATGGAAACCATGGCCAGGCCAATGGCTAGAGAGGCACCAGTTGCATATGGGAAGCAGGAGAAGTGCCTAGACAAGGGGCAAGTGCTGAGCAAGTGGCATCGCCCCCTCTCAGACCCCTCCCAAACATATAGCACCACAATATGGTGGAATAGGTCACCCAGCACTGATGAATACCTAAGGCTCCATCTCTTACAAGGTAACAGGTGCAACAGCTCTACCTAAGACAGAAGTAAACACAATAGCCTGTCAAGTTGAGAAGACAGAAAAGTATGGCTCAAAAAAGGAAACAGACAAAAGTTCCAGTGGAAGAACTAAGTGATGAGGAGATAGCCAACCTAACCAATGCAGAGTTCAAAATGCTGATGATAAAGATGCCTACAGACTTGACAGATATGCTTGAGTACAGTAAATGTAGAAGAAAAAAAGTAAAGACTATACTAAGCAAAATGAAGGAAAAGCCACACAAAAGCAATGGTGAAGGGAAGGAAGCTGCAGTTCAAATCAATGATTTACAATGTAAGAACAAAATAAATAGTCAACAAGCACAAAAGGAGTAAACAAAAATAAGGAAAATGAAGAGAGGCCTAGGAATCTCTGGGACAACTTTAAATGTGCCAACATTTGAATCATAGGGGTGCCAGAAGGATAAGAGGAAGAGCAAGAAATTGAAAACTTATGTGAAAAAAGAATGAAGAAAAACTTCCAAATTTGGCAAAGGTAATAAACATACAAGTCCAGGAAGCACATAGAATTTCAAACAAACTAGACCCAAACAGGACCACACCAAGTCACATCATAATTAAAATGCCAAAGACTAAAGATAAAGAGAGAATCTTAAATGCAGGAAAAGAAAAAAGAGAGTTACCTACAAAGGGGTCCTCATGAGACTATCAGCTGATTTCTCAAAAGAAACTTTGCAGGCAACAGGAGCCTGGCCAGAAGTATTCAAAGTGATCAAAAACAAGGACCAGCAAAGCTATCATATAGAGTAGAAGGGCAGATAAAGTGCTTCCCAGATAAGGTAAACCTAAAGGAGTTAGTTCATCATCACCCAGCCATTATTATATGAAATGTTAAAGGGACTTAATAGGTTCATGTGGCCATATTTTATACACCACTATGTATATAAAAGAAAGAAGCAATACTCACATTCCTCATTTGGCAAGCATATAGTAGGTGCTTTAAAAAATGTACATTAACTAGATAAATCTTGAAGCACTTTGTAAGTTAAACATCACTCTACAAATGTTAGAGTTTTTGATGCAGCATTGTCACACCCTGTGCATACCCTAGTCATCACAAGAAGCTTCATAAATTTAGTTCAGGACTAGCAATGGCCCTACTCTTATGCATAGTCTTCATTATTTTCTCTATATCTGACAATCTTCAAAAATCACCTGATTTTGCCTTCAGAGTGTGTTATTAGAATATAAACTCACTATTAAAATATTTCCTCTAACAAGTATTTTTATACTAATGGGAACTAGGGAAGTGCAGATCATTTTGGAGAGGAATCTGGCAATTACAAATGCATTTATTCTTTAACTCACCATCATACATCTGAGATTTCCTCTATAGTTACATTTAGACTCATACAAAGTAACTCATTTTAAGAAATATTAGAAGCAGACTGATAACCACTCAAGCAGGATTAGTAAAATTAAATTACAGTACACCTACACCATGGCATGTAACACAGCTGTAAAAAATGTCTATAGCCCTGGCTGGTAGCTCAGTGGATAGGCACCAGCCTGTGAACCCAAAGGTAGCTGGTTTGATTCCCCAGCCAGGGAATCAACATAAGGAGGTTGTAAACCAGGTCTCCAGCCAGGTCAATAGTTGGAGGCAGGTGAAAAACAACCATACATTGATATTTCTCTCCCTCTCTCCCTCTCTCCCTTCCCCTCACTCTGAAAATAATAAATAAAATCTTAAAAAATATTTTTTTAATGTCTATAAACTGATAGGGAGATATCTTTGGACATACTGAGAAATGAAAACAAAATCAAGGTGCCTTATAGTATTTACAGTATGAAAATCTCTGTGCCAGAATAAGAACATAAATACTTGTATCTGAGGAATAGGCCTTCAGTGGTCAGGGGGAACGGGGTTGGGGGGAGGGGGGAGGCAGAGGCAAAGAAGGGGAGCAACTTAGACAAGAACCTAGTATAAAGGAACCATGGACATGGATGACAGGTGGGATTGACTTTGGGGGGAATGGGTGGTTGGGGAGGAGGACAGAGGGGAGCAAAAAGGGGATGGATGTAATACAACAATAATAAAATTTAAAAAAAAAGAAAAAGAAAAAAAATACTTGTATCTGCTTGGATTTGCATAAGGAAACACTGGGGGAATAAAAACAGGATCAGAGGGAACAGGGCAGAGAGGGATAATGCAGGTTTGAGACTTTTCAGCATATGCCTTTTTTATCATTTATGAGTTTTGAACTATTATGGTTGATTCAAAAAATAAAAGTATCAAAAATAGTTTTCACCAACTATAGTCTAGTGCTAAACCTGATGATGCATTTTAATTAATTGACCTTATCTAACACTATTTTCTGAAACAAGACCAAATATTTAAGTCCCTTGGACTTGCTTTCCCTGTATGATTATAGATGCATATTTTATTGATTTTGCTGCAGGAACACTAATTGCTAAATTGGAACTCCATGAAATGTGTACATATACCCCACAGCAGCTTAATTTATTTAATGGTTTAAAGCAATTTACAAAAAATAACCTTTTTTTTGGCTAGCTCCCTTTGGTTTTCCATTCTTTCTCATTCCAATATTCAATTGAGTCTGCTACATTTCATTGAGCATACTCAAATGTAAAGCAGAACTATTTTAATAGCACATTTAGCACCCATTTGTAATAATGTTTTTAGCCATTAAAACGTACACTAGGGAGATCCATGACAGCAGCACTAATTACAGTCATGCAGGAACTAGGATGAAGAGAAGGAGATCCAGCGCTCTCATCACCTATTCCAATTTTTCACCAGCATTTTGACATCAAGACCTCTCTTTCTTGATTTCTCCATTCTCTGCTAGTCCATCAGCCCCTTCTAGCTTCATTTACTTCCCTACTGAGCCCAGATTCCATAGTTCATCACTTCAACCTCTCTCTTGTCAATATATTCAATTTCCTCAGCCCATTTTCTTTTGTCACATACCCTCTGCCAATCTCCAACTCCAGATTCCCCCACCAGTCCATCTTCTATATACCTACACTGAGACTGCTAAGCACAGCTGGAGAGAGTACACAACCCTACAGATGGGTGCCACTGCAGATTTATGTTTTCTGATCTCAGCTGAATTCTCAACACCATTTCCCCACATGCCCTAAGTCAATTCCTCCTCACATTCCTATCCTATTCTGAACCCTTACTCCATTCCCTCCTCATGTCATTCTGCTAACTTGGCCCTAAATTGTGAGAGAAACTAGGCTATTGATGTGTGGTCCTTTTTCTAGCAAACCAAGAGTGGTGATGGGCTCTCTGGTCACGTGGACAACAGGGTTAACGTGGAGAGTAGAGTGGGAGGCACCACTTAACTACAAACCAAATACTAATTTCTGATACAGAGCTGCTGCCTGAAATGCTAGCTTCCTTTAACTCTACCCTCTTATTTACTCCCTAATTCACTGCAACCCTGATTCAACTTCCACCCCTTGGCTGAAATTTTAGTTCCTTAGATCTCTTATGACATCCAATGACCTAATTAAATCTAAGAGCTTTACTTAGTCTTTATCATTATTGCCTTCTTCATACATTTGACAGCATAGACTACATACTCATCCTTGCTATCACTCTTTTCTCATCCTTCACTAGGATAATTCTCACTCAATTCCCTTGCCTAACCTCCCTTTCTCCACAATAGCTTAAATAGCTGTGCTCTTTGTGTACTCTATCCATTAGGTAATCTCATCACCTCCTAAGAGCTTTATCACCTCTATAATTCAGGCAGACTCTGATCAAGACTAAATTCAGTTTCTTCCTTCAAGAAACTGGCTCCCACCCCACATATTTCCAGATTTCCAGATAGATATTTCTCATATACAAAAGCTCAAGTAATAAACAGAAGTCAGTTTCAGTATCTTCCTCTGCACATGCAATCAGGCATAAAGTTTTAGAATGTCTTCTAAATGCCTCTTAAATCCCACTTCTCTTCCTTATCCTCATATTCTGTATCATTCAGGACCCTATCATCTTTCACCTGGATGACTGTGCAGCAGCAGGACCTGGTACAAAGTTGATAGTCTGTTCATAGATATTTCACTTCTTATAGCAATAAATCTCAAAGTGGGACTACCCTAAGTTTTAATGAATGAAAAGAAATTCAAACCAGTTCAATTTATAATATTAGCTGAATGTCTGTCATATTATCTTTATGATGGTTTAGAATAGGGAAAGCAAAAAATACAAGGGTGGCTCAGAGAATATTCATGGCAATACCAGGTATAAAACTAAGGTGTGAATAATATGAAATGATTCACAAATGAAAAAGCTTTTAAATTGCAAAAAAAAAAAAGAAAGAAAGAAAAGAAAAGTGATGTTGAAAGACTTGGATGATTTGATTGAGCCCCACTCACCTTGAGATTATCATCATCACAGCTTTTCTCAGTTTTTCCTTTACTTTGAGCAACCTGTTTACTTGGTTTGTACTTTGTGCTGCAGTAATATGAATTATATAACAAAAGGCAATGGGAACTAAACTTGCCTTCAAGACCTCAATGTTTATTACTACATTCTTTTTATGTAGCAGTTTTCTAGTTTACAATTATTTCACATATAACATCTTCTCTCAGATAATGTCATTTCTAAAATTTTTAGCTAACTTTTGAAAGATTAAATCAAGCTTATTCATTGCAAAAATAATCTGATAAGGGACTAATATCTAAAATTTATAAAGAAGTTGTAAAACTTAACCCCCCAAAAGCAAACAATTCAATTTAAAAAGTGTCAAAGGGCCCAAATAGACACTTCTCCAAAGAGGACAAACACATGGCTAACAGACATATGAAAAGATGCTCAACATCATTGATCATCAGATTAATTTAAACCACAGTGAGATATCACCTCATACCTGTCAGAATGGTTATAATCAATTAATGTATGAATAACAAGTGCTGGCTAGTATGTGGAGGAAGGGGAACCCTTTGGCACTTTTGGGGGGAATTTGGATTGGTACAGCCACTATGAAAAGCAGTATGGAGATACCTCAAAAAATTAAAAGTGAAACTGCCTTATGACCCAGTGATTTCACTTCTGGAGATTTATCTGAAGAAACCCAAAGCACTAGTTCAAAAGAATATAAGCACACCTATGTTCATTGCAGCATAATTTATAATCACCAAGATAAGGAATCAGCCCAGTGTCCATCAGTAGATGAGTAGATAAAATAACTATGGGACAGTTATATAATGGAGCACTACTTGGCCATAATAAAGAAAAAAATTTTACCCTTTGTTACAGCATGGATGGACCTGGAGAACATTGTGCTAAGTGAAATAAGCCTGTCAGAGAAAGACAAATACCACATGATTTCACATGTATATAGAATCTAATGAACAAACTGAATTAACAAGCAAAATAGAGACAGACTCATAGAGAGCAGGCTGATAGTTCTGGGGATGATGGAAGCTACAGGGTTGAGGAATCAAGCAAAAAGGTAAAAGGACTTATGAAAACTGGCAACAGGGTAGTGATTGCAGAAGAGGTATAAGGTAGATAAATCATAATGGAGAAAAATACAATTAAAAAGTCAACAGAAAGTTTTTAATTGCAAAAAAATGAAAAGTGATGTTGAAAGACTTGGATGATTTGCTTGAGCCCCACTTCCCTTGATATGATCAAGAATCACTCCATTTTATAGAACAGAAAATAGCGGTTCTAACAATTTAAGTGGTCCATCCACTCAAAGGCAAAGTTCATCCACTGACTAGCTAATGGCAAAGTCAGGACTTAAATACCAAGTTTTCTGAGTCCAAGCCTAACGTTCTTTCTTCTTTTACATTAGCTTAGCTAAGACCTGGAGAAAACAATGTTCTGAATTCATCAGGCAGGGGCATTGCCTGGAGGTTCAGCTGCTGGAGCAAGGTCCTAACTAATAAAAAACTCTAACTCATTTCCATTACTGAAAGGTAAAAAACAAAGTCCATGTGTTTATATGTAATATATTTTAAATGTATGAGTTTCATATAAAGTACATTTCCTAAAAATAAAAAGAGATGGTATTTTTTGTACTGGGGCATTAGCATTAATTTATTATTCTATTTCCAAAGTAAAACAGGGACTTAGAAAGCTCTTTAAGTACTAGCTTTACGTGCTATTATCTTAATTTCAATTGAATAATTAATCAGGTTTAAAATAATGACAGGACCATGAACTTCTCTTGAGCAAAAGCAACCAACCAACCATTCCTTATAGAAAGGCCAGATTTTCTCCTGATATGGAAATGATCCTGCCTGAAAGTAAATATATACTGATATATGTACAGAATACTTATGCTGAAGTGACTGAAGTTAGCAAGTTTCATGCAAAAGACAAATAGCACAGAATTTTAACTTAGAAATAAGGTCCAGTCTCCTCATTTAATAGATAATTTTAAAGCAATAATAATCACTATTATTATTCAAGTTCCTACTTTGTTTTTATTATGCACATATTATCCCAAAGTATATGTTACAGCCATTCTAAACAGTTTGCACTATCTTGACTATTCTATATTCTGGTGCCAAACAAAGACAAATACAAACCTACTCATTAAGTTGTTGTTTGTAACAGCAAAAAGTTAAAGGCAAACTAATTATTCATTACTAGGGGAATGCATAAGTAAAGTAAATGCATACAATGGATATTGGCAGCAGTCAAAAGTTAGAGAATATGAATGAGGTAACATAAATATTCCTAAAAAACTAAATCTTTGGAGTTTCCGGAATTTGCACGTGGAACTCAAGATTGGAAGCTTTCGGCATGGCGGTCTTTACCGGCCCAGCCAAGCCGCTGCTGTCCCTGAACCCCCAGGAGGAGGCCAAATTTCAAAAGGAAGTGGCTTAGGTTCGCTGGCGCGCCACTAAGCAACAGAAGCAAGGAAAAGAAAAACTTACTCCTGGAGTAGTTTATGTGGGCCACCTACCTCCAGCACTTTATGAAACCCAGATCAAAACATACTTCTCCCAGTTTGGCACTGTTACGAGATTCAAACTGTCCAGAAGTAAAAAAACTGGAAATAGCAAAGGCTATGCCTTTGTGGAGTTTGAATCTGAAGATGTTGCCAAGATAGTTGCTGAAGCAATGAACAACTACCTTTTTGGTGAAAGACTCTTAAAGTGTCATTTTATGCCACCTGAGAAAGTACATGAGGAACTTTTTAAGGAGTGACATATTCCGTTTAAGAAGCCATCGTATCCAGCTGTGAAACGGTATAATCAGAACCGGGCACTTCTTCAGAAGTTGCGGATGGAGGAGCGATTTGAAAAAGAAAGAAAAATTACTCAGGAAGAGATTAGCTAAGAAAGGAATTGATTATAATTTCCCTTTGTTGATTTTACATAAAAAGGATAAAAGTGATTCTTCAAGTGCTGATCTTCAGAAATCCACAAACAGTCAGGTTTTACCTAAGAAGAAGAAAAAGAAGAGAAAGGTTTCAGTCACACCTAACACTCCTGAGAAAATTGTGAATAGCCAGGATCCCACACCTGTTTGTACACCAACATTTTTAGAGAAACGGAAATCTGAAGTGGCTGAAATGAATGATGATAAAGATAATGAAATCGTTTTCAAACAGCCCTTATCTGGCATAAAAGAAGAAATGCAAGAGACCAAAACATGTACACGTTCAAGGAAAAAAAGACGAAGAAAGAGCAATCAGTGATTCTGAATACATTATGTATAATACTTTTGGAAAATTCAATTTTATTATGAGCACGGGTTTTTTTCTTTTTTTGTATGTAAATAAAGTGGAATGTAGTTTTTGACAAGATCAGAAGAAACACTGTTTGTTCATGGCAGTAAGGAAAGAAATCAGGAGTCATGGCTTGCCTGCCCTACCTAAAATGTAGGAGTGCACGTACCATCTTACAGTAGCCAGGCTCATGGTGCCTCTGTCTCAGCCTCGGGCGGTTTTTATTTGTTTATTTGTTTTGTTTTTGCAGATTTAATAGCTGTCTTTTGTGACTGCCTGGATAGAAAGATCTCCATTAACTACAAATGTTAGGTACCAAATTGCAGTGTTCATTGTTACCATTAAGTAAAATAAAACCTTGCTTGATTGACTACATGGTTCTCTGTTAGGCTGTGCATATTTAACCAATGAGCATACTTTAGACTTCAATATCAGATGATTGAAACTGCAAGTTAAATTCTGGAGAGTGAGGAGGCAATTCAAGTATTAACACAGGTTCTTTTATGTATATGTGATCATTTACTAATGTTAAGTTAGTCTTTGGTAGGCTAGCATGGATTATTTAACTACCGTTTTGTATTATTATCAATGTGGAGTTCTGTTTTGTGGTTCAAACAGAGGCCAAATAAAACATTTTCTTAACAATTTCTAAAAAAAAAAGCTAAATCTTTGGTTACAATAGATCAATAAATTAGATTTATGTAAATAAACTGAGATTTATAGTCCATTAGCATTAAAGTAAATTAATAAATATTCACAAAACAGTACGATGAATTTTAAAAACACATATAGATAACTAAAATTATGTTAGGGTAGTTGATTACATAAGAGCAAGTACTGATAGAGCAAGGGAAAAGAATTGAAGAGTGGGTCATGAGTCAAAAGGAAAATTATGAAATAAAATAAAAAAGAAGCTTGGTTGGATGAATGATCACAGGGTGCAACAAAATAAGAAGTCTGATCAACTCAATGCTGAACACATTAAGTCCTAAAGAAAAGAGGAGAAAAAGAAAATATAAATGTAAGCATCTCACTATTCCCCAAATATTATTATACTCTAAGACAAGTCATTTCTTTATATAGTAATAATAAGACAAATTTTAGTACATGTGTCTTAAAGCTAGTTTCATTTCTAGTTTTTATTATTAAAATTACATATCACTCATAATACAAAGTATTATGGTTCTTCAATCTAATTTTTTAAAAGTTTGTAAAACACTGCAAAAGTAGGAGAATAAAAACCAAACAGACAGATGCCACTCTAGAAATCAAGGAGAAATCTGTGACCATGAACCACAATAAGTGAAAATGAGTGCTAAAAGCAAGAAATCTTAGTTGTGCTGAATGGAGGTGGAAAAAAAAGTGCCTATGGCTATAAATCTCAAGCAACACCATAACAATCTCATGTTTGCCTACATAGTAAAAATTAACATTTCCCTTGTTTAGATCAATAGAAACAGAAAGCGAAGGTGGGTAGTGAAAACATTTCTTTCTTTTTTAAAGCATTTTTTAAAAGATTTTATTTACTATTTTTAGAGAGAAGGGAAGGGAGAGAGGGAGAGAGACATCAATGTATTATTGTCTTTCACCTGCCTCCAGCTATGAACCTGGCTGGAGACCTGACTTGCTACCTGGTTATGTATGCCCTGGCTGGGAATTGAACCAGCAACCTTTGGGTTCCCAGGCAGGTATCTTTCCACTGAGCCACCTGCCAAGGCTGAAAATATTTCTTAATAACAAGCATAAACAAGTTTCTTTTTAAAAAGGACTAAGCAATGATTATACAACAGACATTTGTTGAAAAGAGTATGTTAGCCAGATGGGCAGCTATTAGTCTTTACTAGCTAGGCTACAATGAAGTCTAGAAGTCACACAACTCAACTTAGTAAATCATTAGTATACTGTCCTGTTTTATCCTCTACTCAAAACTCCTGCAATTAGTGTTAAAAATAAATAAATAAATAAATAAGAAAAAAGTAATCAGCACAGATAGATCTATGCAAATAGTATTTAAAAAAATAGAAAGTTTTCAGGCAGGTTAATTTTGGATTCAGCACTTTGGAAAAATGACAGCGAAGCATTGGAGAAGGAATTCATACCAAATTTCTTCTCATGGCAACAGGTGATCACAGGACTCAAATCTGCCTTTCAATTCTTGCAGTATAGACAAGATGGAGAGCCAAAGGATCATCCAGACCAGCTGAACAATAGGGGCTCAGGTATATATACTTGAAGTTAACAAAGGTAGCACTTGGCCAACCAGAACTGTGTAATATTTAAGCACTAAGGAATTCTCTTAGATAAGGATCACCTAGGAAAATGAAACTACAGTCACCCTGACATGACACCTTTTTTTAACCTTTTTTATTAGTGATTTATTATTTATATATATTATTTATAATATTACAGTTGTCCCAAATTATCCCACTTTTCCCTTCTCCACCCAGCCCAACCCCACTTCCATAGTCCATTCCCACCCCATTGTCCATGTCCTTGGGTCCTTCATATATGTTCCTTAACTAATCCTTTGACCTTCTTTTAAATAATCCCACCTCTCACTGCTGTCAGTCTATTCTGTGATTCTATATCTCTGGTTATTAATTAATAAATCAATTTTCCTGGTTAATTTATTTTAGTCATTAGATTCCTCTTAAAAGTAAGATCTTCTGGTATTTGCTTTTCACCTACTGGCTTATCTCACTTAGCATGATAGTCTTCAGTTCCATCCATGCTGTTTTCAAAGGTAGGAATTCCTTCTTGCCTTCTGCATATTATTCCACTGTGTAAATGTACCACAGTTTTTTCAATCCATTCATCTACTGATAGACACTTGGGCTGCTTTCATATCTTGGCTATTGTAAATAGTACTGCTATGAACATAGCGGGCATAAGTTCTTTTGAATTGGTATTTTAGGATTCTTAGGGTATATTCCCACCAGTGGAATAACTGGGAAAAAGACAGTTCCATTTTTAATTTTGTGAAGAAATTCCATACTGCTTTCCATAGTGGCTGCCCCAGTCTGCAATCCCACCAACAGTGCACCAACAGTTCCCTTTTATGCACATCCCCACCAGCACTTGTTGTTTGTTGATTTATTAATAATAGCCATTTTGGCCAGTGTTAAGTGATATCTCATTGTGGTTTTAATTTGCATCTCTCTGATGGCTAGTAATGTTGGCATTATTTCATATGAGCCATCTATATGTCCTCCTTAAAAAAGTATCTATTCAGGTTCTTTGCCCATTTTTTAATTGGATTGTTTGTCTTTCAGATGTTGAGTTATATGCATTATTCATATATTTTGGAGACTAAACCTTTATTCGATGTATCATTGGCAAATGTGTTCTCCCATACAGTCAGTTCCCTTTTCATTTTTTAAAATTTCATTTATTATTTTTTTAAAGAGAGGGGGAGGGAGAGAGGCAGAGAGGGAGAGAGAGATATCAATGTATGGTTGCTTTTCACCTGCCTCCAGCTACAGACCTGGCTGGAGACCTGGCTTGCAAGCTGGTTACATGCTCTGGCTGGGAATTGAACCACTGACCTTTGGGTTCTCAGGCACATCCACTGTGCCACCAGCCAGAGCCACCCTCTTCATTTTAATGATGTTTTCTTTAGCTATGCAGAAGCTTTTTAATTTGATATAGTCCCATATTTTTTTTTATTTCCCTTGCTCTAGGATATATATCAAAAAAATATATTGCTACATGAGATAACTGAAATTTTACTACCTATGTTTTTCACTAGGATTTTTGTGGTATTGTGACTTATATTTAAGTATTTTATCCATTTTTGAGTTTTTTCTGGTGTATGGTATAAGTTGATGGTCTGGTTTCATTTTTTTTTTTTTTTTAAGTAAACTTCCCAGGAACAAGGCTTGAATCTGCAGACTAAAGAAGCAAAACTTATCCCAGGAAAATTGCAGATAATACTAACCTCTCTAGCTCTATTAAGAATTTAATGCATAGTGGTTATATGCTTATACAAAAGTTGGAAGGACTAGAAAAGTAGGCTCTGGGCTGAACTTTCAGGGCTAATTTCCAGAATATCACCACAAACTGGCCCATCACAGAGGCTGCAACTTCTATCATGATTAAGAAATTGGGAAATCAAAAAGAAGCTACTTTGTATGCACATACCAGTCTTCTTTATATCTTTGCCCAGATTCAGAGATCGGGAAGTGTCTTAGTCTGTTTGGGCTACCATAACAAAAACACTATAGGCTAAATGGCTTAGATAAGAAACATTTATTTTTTGCAATTGTGGAAGCTGGGAAGTCCAAAATTGAGGTACCAGCAGATTCTAAATCTTACAGGGGCTTGTTTCCTAGTTTTTTTTTTATTTAATTTTATTGTTGTTGTATTACATCCATCCCCTTTTTGCTCCCCTCTGTCCCCCTCCCCACCCACCCATCCCCCCTCAAAGTCAATCCCACCTGTTGTCCATGTCCATGGTTCCTTTATACTAAATTCTTGTCTAAACCGCTCCCCTTCCTTGCCTCTTCCTCCCCCCTCCTCCCCCACAACCCCTTCTGCTATCTCTTCACATTGTGAAAGGATCAAGGAGCTCTTTAGGGCCTCTTTTATAAGGACACTATTCTCATTCATGAGGGATCTACCCTAACAACCTATTCACCTTTCAAAAGCCCCACATTCAAAAACCATCAAGTCAAGGACTAGATTTCAACAAATAAATTTTGGGGGTATACCAAAATTCTGCCCATAACAAAAAGTTAACTGCTGTTTATACACACATACACATACACACACACACACACACACACACACACATATCAGACACTGATATCAGGCACTACTGCCACAGAATAAAGCAAATGCCTGCACTACTGAGTTTTCCAGCAAAAATGGCAACAGGAAAACAAGTTTTGCCTTTGGCCCTCTTCCATCTTTCAAATCTTAGTTTCTCGCTCAATGACAGCTGAATCATAGGCTTCAAGAATTCTTTAGTAGGTAGAATAGTTAAAAAGGAGGTGGAATGGAAATAAATAAAATAATCTATAACATCTTCCTCATTGATTAACATGATAAATGTCCTAGTGAAATTACTAGATGTCAAAGTTCAATAGAAATAAAAAAGACTCTTAAGCATCCAGGATATACATAGATCAAATCACCTAAAAGAAGAAAACTATCAGATTGTCCAAATACAACATTGACATCAACATTAAATGCTAAAAGATGGAGGAGCAATGCCTTTAAATTATTTAAGAAAAAATCATGTGACTCAAATATTTTATTCCCAGCCTAACTTTGGTTCAAGTAAAAGGCAACAGGTACTCATGCTTTAACATGCAAGCACTCAGAAATATAGTTCCCATGAGTCTGTCTTAAGGAACTACTAAAGAAGGCACTTCAGCCAATCAAAAGATGGAGAAACCATTGTCAATAAAAATTGAATCCAAGAATAAAGCAACTATAGATTCAATGCAATCCCAATTAAAATACCAATGAGAGGCTTCACAGAAATATAAAAAAATACTTCAAAAATTTATATGGATCCAAAATTGCCCATGAATAGTAACAGCAATCTTGAGAAAGAAGAACAAGATAGGAGGAATCACAATACTGGACATCAAACTATACTACAAGGCTACTGTATTCAAAACAGTCTGGTACTGGCATAAGAATAGACATATAGATGAATGGAACAGAATAGAGAGCCCAGAAATTAACCCAGAACTTTATGGGCAATTAATATTCAACAAAGGGGGAAGGAACATAAGATGGAGTCAAAACAGTCTCTTCAACAAGTGGTGTTGGGAGAACTGGACAGCAACATGTAAAAAAGTAAAACTAGACCACCAACTTATACTATACACCAGAATAAACTCAAGATGGATAAAGGACTTAAACATAAACAGTGACACCATAAAGGTCCAGGAGGAGAATATAGGCAGTAAAAGTTTAGATATCTTACACCAAAATATGTTTATTGATACTCCTCCAAGGGCAAAGGAAATCAAAGAACAAATCAACAAATGGGACTATATCAAACTGAAAAGTTTCTGTTCAGCTAAAGAAATACCAGCAAAATTCAAAGGGAACCAACTGTATGGGAAAACATATTTGCCACTGATACCTCATACAAGGGTTTGATATCCAAAATATATTAAAAAAAAACTCATGTAACTCAACACCAGGGAGACACAGAGCCCAATTTAAAAAATGGGCAAAGGACCTGAATAGACACCTGTCTGAGGAGGACATACAAAGGACCCAAAGGCATATGAAAGAATGCTCAACATCACTAGTCATCAGAGAGATGCAAATTAAAACCACAATAAGATACCACCTCACACCTGTCAGAATGGCAATCATCAACAAATCAACAAACAACAAGTGTTGGTGAGGATGTGGGGAATAGGCAACCCTCATGCACTGTTGGTGGTAATGTAGGCTGGTGCAGCCACTATTGAAAACAGTATGGAGTTTCCTTAAAAAACTAAAATTGGAACTCTCCTTTGATCCAGCAATTCCACTACTAGAACCATGCCCAAAGAATCCTGAAACACCAATTCATAAGAACCTCTGTACCCCTGTTTATAGCAGCACTACTTACAATAGCCAAGAGCTGGAAACAGCCTAAGTGCCCATCAGTGGATGATTGGATCAAAAATTTTGGTACATTTACACAATGGAATACTACACAGGAGAAAGAAAGAAGGAACTCCTACCCTTTGCAACAGCATAGATAGATATGCTTAGTGAAATAAGCCAGTTAGTGAAAGACAAATACCATATCATCTCACCCATTGCAGGACAATAATGAACAAAACAAACAAACAAGCAAAATAGAAACAGATACATGAATACAATGAATAGACCTTCAGTGGGCAGAGGGAAGGGGAGAGGGGAGAGAAGGAGGCAAAGAAGGGGAGCAGTTTAGCCAAGGAACTAACATGGAAGAACCATGGACAACAAGTGAGGTTGACTTTGTGGGGGAGTGGGTGGGTGGGGAAGGGGACAGAAGGGAAGATAAAAATGATGGATATAATACAACAACAATAAAATTAAATTTAAAAAAAACTTTAACTGAAAAAAGAATAAACCAATGTGATAATTATGGTTTTAGAACAGAATGTAAATACTTTAAACCTTGAATGTTGAAAAATATATAATTAGTATAAATTAAAAATGGGGAAAATATGTAAAGTAATGCAACTATACTAGTTTCCTCATTTTTTAATAACCATGGACTAAGAGATAAAATGTAGGCCCTGGCCAGGTAGCTGAACTGGTTGCAGTGTCATCCAGATTCACAAGGGTTGTGGGTTCCATACCCGGTCAGACAGAGCACATACAAGAATCAACCATAAATGGAACAACAAATGTCTCTCTCTCTCTTTTCTCCTCTCTATCCCTTACTCTAAAATCAATAACTTAACATTTTTAAAAGATAAAATTTAAAGATGAAAAATTGACTAATCATGGCAAAAGCATATTTAAAAGTGTAAAGGAAAAACCATTAAACTAATATATTTGACCAAAATAGGTATTAGAAGAGAGGAAGAAAAGGATATAGTAAGTGGAAATTAACTATCTTTGTAATTGACCTTAGTAAGGAGTCAGTAGGTAATAGTTAACATTATTGGTTAATGGTGTAAAAAGTGAACAAATAATAAAAACTTGATATAAATCCTTGCAAAGCACATCTCTAAAACATATGCAGAAAAGAAAAAGTTAAAAGATGGGAAAGGATGATTACCACATAATACCAAAAGAAAACTGATGTAAAAATGCAAGAAAAACTGAAAACTGTATAATAGTATACGTTCAAGTACAGAAAGGTATTAACTTAAAGGTGTTTTTTTTTTTTTTTTCCAGGCAATATCACTGTGAATCATGTCACACACCAAAGAACATTCAAAATAGTCATCAGTATGGTTGGTTGCACTGATGATTTCTATAGTCCTTTCTTCATACCATTTGCCACCTTTTCAGTCTCCTCCATAGCCACTGCTGCCACTTTTTTGTCCACCATAGCTACTCCTGCTATGATGAGCAATCAACTTAAAATATTTTAAAACACATGCTGCTAGTGAGGATAATAAACATATTGATTACCTGTATATAGACATCTTATTTATCCTACCTATAGGCCCCGATAACCTTCTCTGGCCCTTTTTAACTCTCTTCAGCTAGCACAATGCCTATATTTTCCTTCCCTAACTAATAGCTTCAGGACCAAATTGGATGGAAAGCACAGATCTACTCTGGTGTTAATTACAAAGGGGAAAAGAATAACTATAGTAAAGAAGCTTGGCAGCCACTACCCTAGTAAAGTTAACATCACTTTCAGTAATGAAACAAATCCAAATGTGTCCCCTGAAGATTCAATGAGAATACAAAATCACTTCTTGGTATTCCACCAAAGATACATAACCTAAATCTCATCATGGGGGAACATCAGGCAAATTCAAATTAAGAGATATCCTATAATCCTAAAAAGTGTCCAGGTCATTGAAATCAAAGAAAGATCAAGAGATTGTTCCAAACTAAAGAAGACATAAATAATACAATTAAAGACAACATGTGATTTTAAACTGTATTATTTTCAATGTTTTGATAATATCTGGTAAAATTTAAATGTGGTCTAGGGATTAGATAATGGTAATATATCAATGTTAATTTCCTGATTTAGGGTGATTGTATTATAACTATGTAGAAGAATTTTGTGCATGTAGGAAATACACATAAAATATTAAGGTAAATTGGGACATCAAATTAGAGATTAATTATCAAATATAAAGTGAAAAAAGTTCAATTGATACAGTGAGAAATTTCAGAACAAATAGAAAATGAGGGATATGAAAGGAAAAAAACTATCAATTCAAAAGATAACTAAAATGATAAAACAAATTTTAAAATACAGGTAAAGTGTAACAAATAGAGGACACAAAATTAAATAATAAAAAATGAATCTAAATATGTCTACAAATAGATTAACTTCTCTGGTAAAATGAAGATTATTGGCCTATAATTTTAAAAAATAGTAACCTATATGCCTTTGTTAAAAATATTTCTTTTACTTATTTTTAGAGAGATAGGAATGGAGAGAGAGAAGGACAGAAACATAAATGTGAGAGAGAAATACTGCTTGCCTCCAGTACCTGTTCCATTCAGAGACCAAACCTGCAACCCAAGCATGTGCCTGACAGGGAATCAAACTGATAACCTTTCACTTTGCTGGACAATGCCCAACCAACTAAGCCACACTCATGGGTCAAAAATAACCCATATGCTTTTTAACAGAAACATACCCAAACCTAAGGATATATATAGTATAGTTTGTTGTAAAGTTTTAGAAAAAAAAAACACTAAGCAAACACTAACCAAATAATTTCTTATTATTTTGCAAAGCAGTTAAAAATCAATAACAGGGAGATCAAAGATGGCGACAGAGTAGAGAGCAGTGCTGATGGTGTTCTCGAGTACCAGAACAGCTTGAGGACAGGATAGGGAGCTCAAGACTTCTTCAGGTCCTTAAGAATTGGAGCTGTCAGCATCTGGAATCAGGGGAGCACAGCCCAGAGGCAGCAGAGGCCTGCAGGAGAGCAGGTGAGACAGTTCCAAACTGGCCAGTGGGCCAGGCCGAGGTCGGCTCTGGGCAGTGGCAGCTCTACCCAGAGTGGTGTGTTTAACTGAAGCCAGCTGCAGGCTCTCTGGTGACTAGAAATCTGAACAGTGAAGTGTGGGCAGTGAGGGCAAACGCCGGATGGAACAAGGAATTGAACTCCTGCAGGGGAGGGACTGTGTGAGAGCCTTGCTTCTGCAACAGGGAGAAGAAGCTCCTCACTGGGCCAGAGGCAGAGGAGAAGAGTCCTGCGGGGAGCAGGAGCAGGGGAGCAGGGAAGTGCACCAGCCAGAGTAGCCAGTGGGCCAAAAAAGGTGCTGCTGGGCCACCAGGGAAACAGCAGCTTGAAGCCCATACAAGGAGGGAGGCCCAGCCCTGCACACCCACACAGGCCCCAGGCTCCCACAGAAACTCCAAACTGCAAGCCAGGAACTAGTAGTGGGGGCAACTGACCCAACCATCGCCAGCAACAAAGGCCAAAGAAACGCTGGGAGAGGCGCATTACAGAGACGGCGTAAAGGACTCCTCCTAGAGCTGGTCTGCTTGGAGGATTGGCTCTAACCCAGGGGAGCTGGGCAGTGTTGGCAGACCCCAGGCACTGTTGGCAAACGGGGGCTGCCTCCTCTGGGAGCTGTGGGAGCAGGGCCAGTCAGCACAGGAATCAACCTAGGAATCAGCTAGGTTGCAGGCTGCCCTGCAGGGGTATCAGGTTCCCATCACAGACAGGAACCTCTGCCAGGAGTTGGAGGGGGCACCCTGCAGGCCCCAGAACATGGGCAGGCCTAAAATCCAGCTAGGCTGCAGAAGGCCCAGCCTACCTGTGGGCTGACACTCAGAATCAGCCCTGACTGTGACAATCAGAGGCCCTGCCACTCCAAGACCAGCTAGACTGTAGACTGCAGAGACCTGACCAAGAAAAAGTGGCAGCCTCAGGAAGTGGATTGCTGCTAATCTCAAGCACCTGAGTTATATTGAGAGCTATATGAGCTATTAATCCCTACCATATCCTTTTCAAAAGTTACTTCTCACATATTTTTAATCTTCCCCTATCTCAATCCACCTAAATACCCAAGACCCTCCCCCTACTCTTGATTTAAAGTCTACTCACTCTTTGGCTACAACGCATTCCCAGTCTTCAATCTAAGTATTCCTCCCCTCACCAGCCACCTAAAACTTTCTTTTCTTTCTTCCTTTTTCTTTTTTATTTCCTTCCTTCCTTTTTTTTTTTTTTTCTTTTTCTTTTCTTGCTGTTAAAGCCCCATGGGTCCTGGCTCCACCTGGACCAATCAGAAATCATAAAGGGTGAACAGACACCTAAACCCTTTCGTTATTAATATTGTTTTTTGTTTTTCTTGTTATTTTTCCATTGTTTTCCTTTCTTAATTGTTTTTAATTTTTTTTCTCACTGATATGAGCCCACAGGTCCTGGCTCCACCAAGACCAATTAGGGATCATTAAGGGTGAACAGCCACCTAAATCCTTTTTGCTTTTTTTTCCTTTTTTTTTTTCCTTTCTTTTTTTCCTGCTAAAAGCCCACATGTCCAGAATACAACCAGACAGCCCAAATGAAGGACACACCAAGTGGAGAAAATCTGGGAGACAGCAACATTGAACTCCACAAATCTCCTAACACAGAAGGGTCCTCAACAAAGGCAAGGAAGCAAAGCAGATTAACCCAAGGAAAATATGAAAAAATAAAAAGCAATCAACAACAGACACCCAAAATGGGGAAAAAAAGAATCAGTCCATCACCAAACAAAAAAGAAGAATCCCCAGAAAGACCACAAAATGAAACAGAGGAACCTGAAATATCAGATAAGGAATTCAAAAGAATGATGATAGAGAAGCTCAGTGAGCTCAGCCACATCAAAGAAAACTATAAACAACTCCAGGAGAACTACAAAGAACTCCAGGGAAGTTGCAAGGAACTTACTGAGAACTACAACAGCATGAAAAAGGACATGGAAACTATCAATAAGTGCCAGGAGGAAAGGAAGAATACAATTTCTGAATTGAAGAATACAGTAGAAGGAATCAACAGTAGGCTAGAGGAAGCAGAGGACCAAATCAGTGAGTTGGAGAATAATGTAGCCAAATACTCCAAGACAGTACAAGAGAATCAAAAAAGGCTGACCAAAACTGAAGAGGGTTTAAGAGAGCTGCAGGACAACATGAAACGTAACAACATCCGTATCATAGGGATACCAGAGGAGAAGAGAAACAAGGAATGGAAAACCTGTTCAAAAAAGTCATGATAGAAAATTTCCCTAACATGATGAGTGAAAACATTGACCAAGCTCAGGAAGCACAGAGGGTCCCAATGAGGATCAACCCATACAGACCAACACCAAAGCACATTATTTTTATAATGGCTAATTTCAAAGACAAAGAGAGAATCCTAAAAGCATCAAGAGAGAAATGAGAAATAACATATAAGGTGGCCTCAATAAGGCTATCAAGTGATTATTCAACAGAAACAATTCAAGCCAGAAGGGAATGGCAAAAAGTATTTCAAGTTATGGTAAACAAAGGCCTGCAACCAAGAATACTCTACCCAGCAAGGCTCTCATTCAAGATAGAAGGAAAAATAAGGAGTTGCCCAGACAAAAAAAGACTAAAAGATTACATCTCTACCAAACCAGCATTGCAAGAAATGGTAAAAATAGCATTTTAAAATAAGTAAATAAATAAAATGAAGAAACAGAGAAAGCCAAAGAGGAATACAGACACAGAGGGAGAAAATGGCAATGAATAAGTATCAATCAATAATAACCTTAAATGTAAATGGATTAAATGCACCAATCACAAGACAGGGGGTAGCCGAATGGATAAGAAAACTTGAACCACATATATGCTATCTTCAAGAGACACACATAAGAACAAAAGATTGACACAGATTGAGAGTGAAGGGATGGAAAAATATATATCAAGCAAATGGACATGAAAAAAAAAGCTGGAATAGCAATACTTATTTCACACAAAATAGATTTTACAGTGAAGGCCATAAAAAGGGACAAAGATGGACATTTCATAATACTTAATTATTAAACCATCAATTAAGGGAACAATCCATCAAGAAGAAATAACTCTGGTAATTGTTAAGGGAACACTCCATCAAGAAGAAATAACTCTGGTAAACATATACACAATTAATGTAGGAGCTCTGAAATATATTAAAAAAATCTTGAGGGACTTCAAGAAGGATATAGACAGCAACACACTAATAGTAGGGGATTTTAATACCCAACTCTCAACAATGGACAGATCTTCCAAATAAAAAATCACCAAAGATGTCGTGGTATTGAACAACACTCTAGAGGAAATAGACCTAACTGATGTATACAGAGTCTTTTACCCCAAAGAAGCAAAATACACATTCCTTTCAAATGTACATAGATCATTCTCTAAGATAGACCACATGGTATGTCATAAGACAAGCCTCCACATATACAGGAAAATTGAAATCATACAAAGTATCTTCTCAGATCACAATGGCTTGAAACTAGAAACCAATCTCAAGGGAAAAAACCAAAACTTCTCTAATGCATGGAGACTGAATAACATGCTTCTAAGCAATGAAGGGGTTAACAATGAGATCAAAGATGAAATCAAAAAGTTCCTGGAAACAAATGACAATGAACACACAACAGCCCAAAACCTATGGGATACAGCAAAGGCAGTTTTCAGAGGGAAATGTATAGCAATACAGGCCTTCTGAAAAAGGTCACAAGAAGTTTATAAAAACAAGCTAACCATAAAGCTGCAAGAACTAGAGAAGCAACAACAAATAAAGCCCAGAGCAAGTAGAAGGAAGGAAATCATCAAGATCAGAGCAGAACTAAATAACTCAGAGATTCAAACTACAATTTGAAGGATCAACAGGTCCAGGAGCTAGTTCTTTGAAAAAAAATAAACAAAATTGACAAGTCTTTATCCAGACTCATCAAGAAAAAGAGAGAGAGGACCCAAATAAACAGAATCAGAACTGAAAGAGGGGAAATCACAACTGATACCTCAGAAATACAAAAGATTGTAAGAAATTACTACAAACAAGTATAAGACAAAAATTATGACAACCTGGATGAAATGGACACATTTCTGGAAATGTATAATCTACCAAAATTGAACGCAGAAGAAGCAGAAAGCCTGAATAGGCCAATAACAACTAGCGAAATTAAAGAAGTAATCCAAAATCTCCCAAAGAACAGAAGCCCCAAACTGGATGGATACACAGGTGAATTTTACCAAACAGTTAAAGAAGAACTAATCCTATCCTTCTCAAACTATACCAAAAAAATACAGGAAGAGGGAAGACTCCCAAACTCTTTCTATGAGGCCAATATTATTCTAATCCCAAAACCAGGGCAAGACACAATTAAGAAAGAAAGCTACAGGCCACTATCTCTGATGAACAAAGATGCTAAACTTCTCAACAAAATATTGGCCAACAGGATGCAGCAGTATATTCCAAAGATCATACACCATGATCAAGTGGGTTTCATTCAAGGGATGCAAGGATGGTACAACATTCAGAAATCAATAAATATAATACACCACATCATCAAATCGAAACATAAAAACCATATGATCATATCAATAGATGCTGAAAAAGCATTTGATAAAATGCAGCAACCATTTATGATAAAAACCCTCTGCAAAATGGTAATAGAGGGAACATACCTCAGCATCATAAAGGCCATCTATGAGAAACCTGAAGCCAACATCATACTTAATGGACAAAAACTGAAAGCTTTCCCCGTAAGATCAGGAACAAGACAAGGCTGTCCACTTTCTCCACTTCTATTCAACATTGTCTTGGAAGTTCTAGCTATAGCCAACAGAGAAGAAAAAAGAATCAAAGATATCCAAATTGGAAAGGAGGAAGTCAAACTGTCATTATTTGCAGATGATATGATAGTGTATATACAAAACCGAATGGGCTCCATTAAAAACTTACTCAACCAAATAAGCAAATTTAGCAAAATAGCTGGGTATAAAGTCAATATCCAGAAATCAAAGGCATTTTCGTATACCAATAATGAAACAACAAAAATAGAAGCAAAAACAAATCCCATTTACAATAGCAACAAGAAAAATAAAGTACCTAGGAATCAACTTAACTAAGGAGGTCAAAGACCTGTACTCAGAAAACTACAGAATAATGAAGAAAGAAATCAAGGAAGATACAAAAAAATGGAAGCATATACCATGTTCGTGGATGGGAAGAATTAACATCATTAAAATGTCCATACTGCCCAAAGCAATCTACATATTCAATACAATCCCAATTAAAATACCAATGACAGACTTCACAGAAATAGAAAAAGTACTTCAAAAATTTATATGGAGCCACAAATGCCCATGAATAGCCACAGCAATCTTGAGAAAGAAGAACAAGGTAGCAGGAATCACAATACCGGACTTCAAACAATATTACAAGGCTACTGTCATCAAAACAGCCTGGTACTGGAATAAGAATAGACATATAGATCAATAGAACAGAATAGAGAGCCCAGAAATTAACCCAGGACTCTATGGTCAACTAATATTTGACAAAAGGGGAAGGACCATAAAATGGAGTAAAAACAGTTTCTTCAACAAGTGGTGTTGGGAGAACTGGACAGCAACATGCAAAAAGATAAAACTAGACTACCAACTTACACCATGCACCATAATAAACTCAAGATGTATAAAGGATTTAAACATAAGCAGTGCCACCATAAAGGTCCTGGAGAAAAATATAGGCAGTAAACTTTTGGATATCCTACGCAGAAATATGTTTACTGATACTTCACCAAGGGCAAAGGAAATCAAAAACAGATCAACTAATGGGACTATATTAAATTGAAAAGTTTCTGTTCAGCTAAAGAAAATACCAGAAAAATTCAAAGGGAACCAACTGTATGGGAAAACATAATTGCCAATGATACCTCAGACAAGGGTTTGATCTCCAAAATATACAAAGAACTAATGCGACTCAACACCAGGGAGACAGAAAGCCCAATTGAAAAATGGGCAAAGGAGGGAAATTGCAAAGAACTCCAGGGGAATTACAAAGAACTCCAGGGAAATTACAAAGAACCCCAGGGAAGTTACAAGGAACTTACTGAGAACTACAACAGCATGAAAAAGGACATGGAAACTATCAATAAGTGCCAGGAGGAAATGAAGAATACAATTTCTGAATTGAAGAATACAGTAGAAAGAATCAACAATAGGCTAGAGGAAGCAGAGGACCGGATCAGCGAGTTGGAGGATAATGTAGACAAATACTCCAAGACAGTACAAGAGAATCAAAAAAGGCTGAACAAGACTGAAGAGGGTTTAAGAGAGCTGCAGGACAACATGAAACGTAACAACATCCGTATCATAGGGATACCAGAAGGAAAAGAGAAACAAGGAATGGAAAACCTGTTCAAAAAAGTCATGATAGAAAATTTCCCTAACATGATGAGTGAAAACATGAATCCAGTTCAGGAAGCACAGAGGGTCCCAATGAGGATCAACCCAAACAGACCAACACCAAGACACATTATTATTAAAATGGCCAATTTCAAAGACAAAGAGAGAATCCTAAAAGCATCAAGAGAGAAAAGACAAATAACATACAAAGGGGCTCCAATGAGGCTATCAAATGATTATTCAACAGAAACAATTCAAGCCAGAAGGGAATGGCAAAAAGTATTTCAAGTCATGGTAAACAAAGGCCTGCAACCAAGAATACTCTACCCAGCAAGGCTCTCATTCAAGATAGAAGGAGAAATAAGGAGCTTCCCAGACAAAAAAAAAACTGAAAGAATACATCTCTACCAAACCAGCATTGCAAGAAATGCTAAACGGTCTGCTATAAAAAGAAGTAAACAAATAAAATGAAGAAACAGAGAAAGCCAAAGAGGAATACAGACACAAAGGGAGAAAATGGCAATGAATAAGTATCAATCAATAATCACCTTAAATGTAAATGGATTAAATGCACCAATCAAAAGACATAGGGTAGCCGAATGGATAAGACAACATGACCAACCTATATGCTGTCTTCAAGAGACCTACCTCAGAACAAAAGATCGACACAGATTGAGAGTGAAGGGATGGAAAACTATATATCAAGCAAATGGACGTGAAAAAAAAGCTGGAGTAGCAATACTGATTTCAGATAAAATAGATTTTACAATGAAGGACATAAAAAGGGACAAAGATGGACATTTCATAATACATAAGGGAACAATCCATCAAGAAGAAATAACTCTGATAAACATATACGCACCCAACATAGGAGCTCCGAAATATATAAGGAAAATCTTGGTAGACTTTAAGAAAGACATAGACAGCAACACAATAATAGTAGGGGATTTTAATACCCCACTATCAATAATAGACAGATCTTCCAAACAAAAAATCCCCAGAGATGTTGTGGCATTGAACCACACTCTAGAGGAAATGGACCTAACTGATGTATACAGAGTCTTTTACCCCAAAGAAGCAAAATACACATTCTTCTCAAATGCACATGGATCATTCTCCAAGATAGACCACATGGTATGTCACAAGACAAGCCTCCACAAATACAGGAAAATTGAAATCATACAAAGTATCTTCTCAGATCACAATGGCTTGAAACTAGA
>PVIW01012317.1:0-19066 GCA_004026585.1 Noctilio leporinus
GAGGTTGGGGGGAGGGGGGAGGCAGAGGCAAAGAAGGGGAGCAGCTTAGACAAGAACCTAGTATAAAGGAACCATGGGCATGGACAACAGGTGGGATTGACTTTGCGGGGAATGGGTGGGTGGGGAGGGGGACAGAGGGGAGCAAATAGGGGATGGATGTAATACAACAACAATACAATTTTTAAAAAAAAGGAAAAAGGAAAAAAACTATTAAAAAAAGGTTTGTGTTAAGCTTGAACATTCCTCTGCAGAAAATATTTGGATGATTCAGAAGGCCACAGCTATGGGCAATTGGTGACTGGCAGTTTCATCACAATAATGCAGCTTCTTCATGACAATGTTCCCACTCATGCATCACATCTCATGCATAATTTTTTGACAAAATATCAAATCTCCCAGGTGATTCAGTTTTCCTTTAGTCCAGATTTGGTGCCCTGTGACTTCTGGCTTTTGCCAAAACTAAAATCACCTTTGAAAGGGAAGGGATTTCAAGTGACTGATGAGATTCAGGAAAATATAACAAGGCAGCTGATAGTCATTGGGAGAACTGTGTGAGGTCTCAAGGTGCCTACTCTGAAGGAGACTGAGGTGTAATTGTCCTATATACAATGTTTCTTGTATCTTCAATAAATGTCCCCTTTCCATAATGCATGCTGAGTTTCTTTCTTCCTTTCTTTCTTTCTTCCTTCCTTCCTTCCTTCCTTCCTTCCTTCCTTCCTTCCTTCCTTCCTTCCTTCCTTCCTTTCTTTCTTTCTTTCTTTCTTTCTTTCTTTCTTTCTTTCTTTCTTTTCTTTCATTTGTCTGAGGAGCAGTTTATGCAGTTTATTTTTTTCAAGGTTTCAACTAAAAACCTTCCTTTAAAATGTAAATATATGTATTTCACATATGGTAAGAACTATAACTATATTGTTAGGGCATTAAGAATGTATTCTTTTCTTTTTAACCTTCAGTCAATATTATTTCTAGAGTCATTATATTTAATGGTCACACTAGCTCATGTGTTGATAGTTATTTCTGGTCATATTGGTTATCTGAAGCTCATTCTTTAGTAGACTTTTTAAGAAATGGTACATGTGAACAATATTCCCTAAGTTCTTCCATGCTGATGATAGTTTGGTCTATTTATGTATTTATTATTTCTGCAATTTTAAAATTAATTTATTGTCATTCTATTAGAGTTGTCCAATTTCCCCCCCCATTGCTCTCCCGTGACCCACCCTCCCCATTCTCTCTCCCACAGTTAATCTCCACATGTTGTCCATGTGAATCTCTGGTAGTCTCCTATAGGCTGACCAGGCCCAGACTGGGACATGAGCTGACATCATCAGGGGCAGATTCAAGAAGTAAAGGAACTGCACCTCCACACCCAAGAAGGTCACACCATGAAGACAGGAAGTGACAGAAGACCAATCTAGGAAGTAGAAATAAACAAGAAGTGTCACCTAAAATGTGGAGACAAAGAAACAACCCCCATCTAAAGGAAAGGAGTAATCTGAAATAGTGATAAATGAAATAGAGGTAAGCAAACTATCAGACATAGAATTCAAAATAATGACTATAAAGAAGTCCAAAGAGTTCAGCTACCTCAGAGAAGACTACAAACAGCTCCAGGGGAGCTAAAAAGAACTCCAGGGAACTTACCGAGAAAAACATGAGCATTAAAAAGGACATAGAAACTAGCAATAACTACCAAGAGGAAATGAAGACTACAATTTCCAAATTGAAGAATATAGTAGGAGGAATTAAAAGCAGGCTAGAGGAAACAGAGAACTGGATCAATGAACTGGAAGTCAAAGTAGAAAAAATTCCCAGACAGTGCAACAAAATGAAAAAAAAGACTAAAAAAGAATGAAGAGGTATTAAGAGAGCTGCAGGACAACATGAAATGTAATAATATCCATATTATAGGGATACCAGAAAGAGGGGAAGAAGATCAAGGAATAGAAAACCTGTTTGAAAAATTAATGAAATAAAACTTCCCAAACTTGAGAAGAGAAAATGTCACACAAGTGCAGGAAGCACAGAGGGTCCCAATGAAGATGAACCCAAACAGGCCCACTCCAAGACCCACCATAATTAAAATGGCTAAGTTCAAAGATAAGGAGAGAATCCTAAAAGCAGCAAGAGAGAAACAGCTAATAATATACAAGGGGGCTCCAATAAGGTTATCAGTTGATTTCTCAACAGAAACACAACAAGCCAGAAGGGAATGGCAAAAAAATATTTCAAGCAATGAAAATCAAAGGCCTGCAACCAAGAATACTCTACCCAGCAAGGCTCCCATTCAAAATGGAAGGTGAAATAAGGAGTTTCCCAGACAAAAGATAGCTAAAGGAATACATCTCCACCAAACCAACATTGCAAGAGGTGCAAAAGGGTCTGCTTTAATAAGATGAAGAAACAGAGAAAGACGGAAAGGAATATAGTTACAAATATATAAAGAACTTATGCAACTCAACACCAAGAAGACAACCTAATTAAAAAATGGGCAAAGGACCTGAACAGACACCTCTCCAAGGAGGACATATAGAGGGCCCATAGACATATGAAAGGATACTCAACATTACTTGTCATCAGAATGATACAAATTAAAACCACAATAAGATACCATCTCATACCTGTCAAAATGGCAATCATCAACAAATCAACAAACAACAGGTGCTGGTGAGGATGCTAAGAAAAGGGAATCCTAGGGTTTTGTTGGTGGGAATGCATACTGTGAAAACAATATGAAATTTTCTCAGAAAACTAAAATTGGAATTTCCTTTGTAAATTAATTTATTTTTGTTCTATTACATTTATCCCATTTTCCCCCTAATGCTCTCCCCTGCCCTACCCTCCCTATCCTCTCTCCCATTGATGGACAGTCAATATCCACATGCTGTCCATGTCCATGGGTATTTTTTATTAATTTCTTAACTAAACTATTCCCTTTCTTTGCCTTGTTCTCCTCTCCTTTCCCTTTACCACACTGAAAGTCTCTTCTTTGTTTCCATGGCTCTGGTTCTATTTTGCTTGTCTGTTTTCTTCATTAATCTCCTATATCTGGTGAGATCATTTGGCATTTGTCTTTCACTGCCTGGCTTATTTCACTAAGCCTAATACTCTCCAGTTCCATCCATGCTGTTGCAAAAGGTGGGAGTTCCTTCTTTCTTTCTGCTGCATAGTATTCCATTGTGTAAATATACCAAATTTTTTTGATACTTTCTGATCAGATGTCATATAAAGGTGGTGGGAAGAGGTTGCCTTCTTGCACTGGCATTTTTTAATGTGAGGACTCACTTTTCTTCAGTTCTAGCAAACTCCTTTATTAACTGTTTGAATATTGTCTCTGCCATTCAATTTTTTTTTTCCTTTTGACATTCATTCTGAATGTAACTGAAGCTTCTATTTTGTTTTCTCCATATCTTGTAATTTCTCTCTTCTTTCCTGTCACTTTATCTGTCATGTATTCTGGCAGATTTCTTCTCTTCTCTCTTATAATTTACTGATTTATTTTTCTCTTTGAGTATTTCTAGTCTACTATTTAAATCTGTCTCTTGAGCCTTTTTAAATTTCTTATACTGATATCCATTTCTTCAATTTCTTCCTAGTTCTTTTTCACATTTGCTTGCTTGCTTTATGGATATTTTTTATTTCTTGAGCTCTTTGAACATATTAAAGGTATGTTTTCGTGTATCATTCATATTGCTCTATTATCTCTAACTCCTTGGATAAAAATTCTCTCATTTGGGGGAAAGTTTATGACTACTTATTTAGATATTTTGTAATTCTTGTTTATGGCTTAATCTTCTGGGGTCTTTTTTGACCATGTGTAGTCTACGAAGTGGGCAGCTTAGCTGGGTCCTGAAGGTTTCATCATCTTCTAAACAGTTTTTATGTTAGCATCTTATCTTGCAGTTTCCACTTTACAACAGAATTTGAGACGTCTGTGCATAATTTCTGTACTAGTTTGGGGTTCCTCCATGTTTCCTTTGCTTTTTCCATTTCTGTGTCCGTGTTTTCCAGGTTTAAGCTGCTTCATTAGGTCTCTGCTGATTGAGGAACCTGTGGCCTTACCCTGTAGCTTCAATTTATACCCATTACACAGCATATTATTATCTATTAAGGCACATATCTTATTTAAGTCACCCTTTGGATGAAATAGCTTCAACTTCTGATGGTTGATATAAATTTCTGGCACCTGAAAAATTATCTTATTTATTCAAAAACTCTGCTTTGTATTGTTACAAAGCATTTTTTATTAAGGGAGCTTCTAAACTGATACTTCTAGGAGTCTAGAGTATGACAGAATGATTCCAGTGTGGCTTGATCCACCATTTTGGAGGTCTTGTAGCAATCTCTAAAGTTTTTTTCATCCATTCTTCTCTTACCCCCTATAGGGTATGCAGTCATGAGTGGGTTTAATTTTAGAGGAACTGGTATTCCTATAGATGGGTTAACTTGTGTCTGCAAAACAAAGGGACCAACTACCACTTTAGCTACAGGTTTACTTTCTCTACACATGGTGTAGGAGGGTTTAATTTTGGGATACAATCCCTAGCAGTTACATCTTCTAATGACCTGTTCTCATTCAGTCTACAGCTCCAGCTACATAGGATTTAGCTTTGCATCAGCTCTTGCCCCAGTAGGAACCAGATTTTCCAAAGGGTAAGACAAATACCCTTTTATTCTTTTGGTGGCTACAGAACTAATCATCTCTCAAAGACCAACTTGCAGTTTAGAATATGGAAATGGTAAAGAGAAGGTATGGCATATTTAAGTCAACTATTTGGAATTATGCCACTGATTTTAATATAGTTAAAATTTGAAGAAATCTCAGATTTGAAGCACAAGGTACATTGAATTCTGATTTATGGTCTTCCTTCATTTTATATGAGCCATAGGAGGAGTACTCAACTGAGTTTTGGACATATGAGTATATCATCTTAGAATTAGGCTGTTTGCTTATTAAGTGCTTTTCTCTAGAGAGATCTTTATCTGTTGATCATAATAGTGACCTTGAATATACGTTCTTTCCTCCTGCATCTCAGAATTTTTAAGGAAGCACTCTTTTAATGTCTTTCTATGCAAATCTAGTTGGACCCAACCATTTCTTTCAGTAGTACCTAATAGCCCAATGAAAGCTGGAGTATTCTTTCTGGAATTTTCTATTATTCTGGTTATCTAATAATTTGTAAATGTAATATCTGGTTATCTTTTGTTTGGTATTGAGATGAAATAATGTATAGAACAAAATTTTGTAAACTTAGTATTTAAAATGTAATTTGGCAAGAGCTATGTTGCCTAACTACCAAAGAATATTTTATTGATGTTTTCCTTGTTCTACTTAGATTAAATGCAGTAAAATTAACCTTTGGCAATACTGCTTCTACACAATCTACAATGATTAAAGGGGCTTTTGTGCTGGGTATCAGTACTCTTACTAATGCTGTAATAAACATTGAATTCCCATCAACGAGGTAACATCTTCTACTCCTTTTCTTTTGGTTCTGCTAACCCCTCTGCTAGTCAATCTGGAACTCCCACAGGTTTATCACTAACAGGGGAAGAGCACCTCAGACTGGGAGCACCAGATTCGCCATAGGGAAGGAAGCTCAAACAAAGGCTTTGGAAGGACTACCCTTCATTCCTGCCACTGAGGCATCATGGAACAATTGCTACACAACCACTGTTCTTTTTGACCTTTGCAAACAGTTTATGGGTAAGGTTCAAACTTTGCTCTCTAATGGAAAAAGACAGTTTTCAAGATTGATATCGAAATTCTCATTTAATTGCTTCAGTTATGAGTATGACTCACTTCTAATTGGGGGTTGGTGTTATTGATGAATGTGATAGAAATTAAGTCCAAACTGCTAGTTCTGGTTTTGCAGTTTTAGGTTGAAAACAAAGGATTGTTTTGGAAAAAGGTACAATCTTCTGAGAACCAGCAGTCTGAACAGATTGGCATTTAGTAATAATAGATATATTGAAATGTTTTATTCAATCATTTAAAGCTTATATTTAACAAATATATTCTTGTTTGCAATCTGTTGACATGTTCTGTTTTCCTTTTTTAAAGGACAACTCCTCAAATGAAATTTAGTAATGGAAAACAAATGAATGGTTGCCAGATTTATTTTATTTATTTGTTTATTTTGAATCTCAGTTTCTCATCTCATTTATTTTTTTAAATTTTATTGTTTTATTACATCCATCCCCGTTTTCCTTCCTCCTGTCCCCTTGCCCACCCACCCACTCCTTCACAATGTCAATCCCACTTGTTGTCCATGTCAATGGCTCTTCCATACTAGTTCCTTGACTAAACTGCTCCCCTTCTTTGCCTCCTCCTCCCCCTCCCCGACTCCCCCTTGCCCACCAAAGGTCTATTCATTGTATTCATGTATCTGGTTCAATTTTGTTTGGTTTTTTTTTCATTATTGTCCTGTAATGGGTGAGATCATATGGTATTTGTCTTTCACTGACTAGCTTAATTCATGAAGCATAATACTTTCAAGTTCCATCCATGTTGTTGTAAAGGTTAGGCATTCCTTCTTTCTTTCTGCTGTGTAGTATTCTATTGTGTAAATGTACCAAAGTTTTTTGATCCAATCATCCACTGATGAGCACTTAGGCTGTTTCAGTTGCCAGATTTATTATTTTTAAAATATTTTATTTATTAAATTATTTATTTATTAAGTTATTAATTAATTAATTAATTTGAGATTCTTCTATCCTTTTTTGGTAGGTCTGTATCACAATGAACTTCCCTCTCAGGACTGTCTTCACTATGTCCCAGAGATTTTGGCTTGCTTTTTGTTCATTTTTGTTTCCAGAAACTTTGCAATTTTTTCCTTGATCTCATTGTTAACCCATTCATTATTTAAAAGCGTGTTATTCGGTCTCCATGAATTTGAATGTTTTGTGGTTTATCCTTGAGGTTATTTTCTAGTTTCAAGCCATTGTGATCTGAGAAGATGCTTGATATAATTTCAATTTTCTTGAATTTGTGGAGACTTGTTTTGTGTCCTGCCGTGTGGTCTGCCTTTGAAATCATTCCATGCACATTTGAAAAGAATGTATATTTTGCTGCCTTGGGGTTAAATTTTCTGTATATCAATTAATTCCATTTGATCTAGAGTGTTATTCAATGTCACAGTATTCTTGGTGTTTCTTTGCTTAGAAGATCTGTCCATTTTTGGCAAAGGTGTGTTAAAATCCTCTGTAAGTGTGTAGCTATTGATATCCTTCTTGAAGTCCTCCAAGATTTTCTGTATGTATTTGGGTGCTCCTATGGTTGTGTGACTGACTATATGTTTACAAGGGTTATATCTTCTTGATTGATTGTTCCCTTAATTATTGTAAAATGTCCTCCTTTATCTCTTTGTATGGCTTTTGTTGTGAAATCAATTTTGTGTGATATAAGTATTGTTATCCCAGCTTTTTTTTTTAATGTCTGTTAGCCTGAAATTTCCCCCCCATCCTCTCACTTTCAGCCTGTGTATATCTTTTGTTTTGAGGTGGGTATCTTATAGATAGCATATATGCAGGTCATGTTTTCTTATCCATTCAGCTATACTATGTCTTTTGATTGGTGCATTTAATCCACTTACATTTAAGGTTATTATTGATAGGTACTTATTCATTGTCATTTTTCCCTTTTGTACCTGTGTTCCTCTCTATCTCTCTCTGTTTCTTCATCTTCTTAAAGCAGACCCTTTAGCATGTCTTGCAAAGCTGGGTTGGTAGACATGTATTTTTCCAGCCTTCTTTTGTTTTGGAAACTCCTTATTTCACTTTCCAGTTTTAATGAGAGCCTTGCTGGGTAGAGTAGTCTTGGTTGTAGGCCTTATTGTATATTTTTTCATTGCTTGGAATATTTTGTTGCCATTCCCTTCTGGTTTGTGGTGTTTCTTTAGAGAAATTAGTTGATAACCTTATTGGAGCCCCCTTGTATGTTATTAGCTATTTCTCTCTTGCTGCTTTTAGAATTCGCTGTCTTTGGAATTTTCTATTTTAATTATGATATATCTTGGAGTGGGCCTCTTTGGGTTCATCTTCATTGAGGCTCCCTGTGCTTCCTGGGTTTTCATGACTTTTTCTCTCTTCAAGTTAGGGAAGTTTTCTGTCATTACTTTTTCAAACAGATTTTCTATTTCTTTTCCTTCTGGTATCCCTATGATATGGATATTATGTTTCATGTTGTCCTGTAGTTCTCTGAACACCTCTTTATTCTTTTTCAGTATTTTTTCATTTTGTTTCACTGCCTGGGAAATTTTTTCTACATTGTCCTCCAGCTCGCTGACCTGATCCTCTGCTTCAAATAGCCTGCTTTTGATTCCTTCTTCTGTGTTCTTCAATTCAGAAATTGTATTCCTCATTTACTCTTGGCCCTTATTGATCATTTCTATGTCCTTTTTAATGCTGGTGTAGTTCTCAGTAAGCTCCTTATAGCTTTCTTGGAGTTCTTTGTAGTTTTCTTTGAATTCTCTCAGCTCATTGAGCTTCTCTATAAGCATTATCTTGAATTCCATAAACATTATCCTGAGTGCCTCTATTTCCTTTAGCACTCTTTCTGGGGATTTCTCCTTTCCTTTTGATGGGGGGTTGTTTCTTTGTATCCCCATTTTAGGTGACTCTTTTTATTTGTTTCTGCTTATTATATTGATCTGCTTTGACTTCCTGTCTTCATAGAATTAACTTCTGTGGTAGGAGACCTGTGGGATTCAGTGGTGCAGTCTCCTTGATCTCCTGAACTTATGCTTTTGGGATGCTCTTTATTTAAGCTGTTTCATTTACTTTGGTTTTGGTTGTTTGTTGGGTTGCTCTTATTGGGTCCTTTACTTTGGCTGGCTGACTGAGAGTCACTCGACCCACCATGTCTTGTGTAGTGTTGTAGAGGTGTGCTTTCTTTAGTTTCTGGATCTGCTCCTGGTGACATTAGATCCTGTCCCAGTCTGGGTATAGTTAGCCTGTTTTAGACTACTAGAGATCCACTGTCTTTGTCTATCTCCTTCAGTTGTTAATCTAATCAATCTGTGATCAGACATCAGGCTTAAGCACTGCTGGGCAGGGCAGAGTAATTCCTGTGGGCAGGGCTGTTGCTTTCCCTCAGGCTGATGCCACTTGGAGGGGAGTGGTCTACCTGAAATAAGGGGGATGAGTCAGCACTGAGACCCCATTGGCTGCTCTCTCACTTCTCTACTTAAAGCCACTGTCTCAAACTCTCTTTAAGCTTTTCTAGTCCAGTCTGATATCCCTCTGTCAGAGCCCAGGGTAAGTGGGTGCCAATGTATTTTCATGCATAGTCCCTTTAAGAATTCTCTGTGTCTCTAGGCATCTCTCTCATGGAAGCTAAAAATCTGGTGGCTTTTTGCTTTTCACAACTGGATGCTGGTTTTATTCTTGGGTCTGTTGCTGTAGGCTGGAAAGCCCACCTAGGGACTTAGTCCCCACCCTTCTCAGGGGAACCCCTAGCTGCTGAGATGTTTCTCCTTACTTTCAGCTGCCACCCATGGAAGCCCAGCCAGCCCTCTCACATCTCCACACTTTCTAGAAGTCACATTGTGATGAATTGGTCTCTTCTGTCCATGGTTATAGGGCTTCTCTTCAGCTAGTGTTCAATTGGTTGTTCCAGGTGATTTTTTCACAATTAAGTTGTAATTCCTGTTGGTTCTGGGAGGAGGTTAGTGTAGCTCCCACTTACCCCTCTGCCATTTTTGATCTCTGCTAAACCTTTATACTTGAAAGCCTTAAATACTCATATCAGTTATGAATCTAGATGGACTGTCTTGTATTTAAGCTTAGTAGAGATTTTTAAAAACATAAGCATTATCTTCCCCACTGAAAAGTAGAAATTCTACTGGGTAACTAGTCAGGAGCATTTTCTCTGAACTGAACAGTGAATGCCTTCTTTCTTCCAATAAGCAGTGGCTCACATGAATTACCATGACTTTATGTATACTCAAGAAGAATCTTACACAATATTGTCATTTAATTTTGGTCTATTTTAGATAGAATTAAAAGGAATTAGTGTAAGTCAATTAGATTATTAGCCAAGTTTTCTAACACATAATATAAAGGAACTAATACAGTAAATTATACATTTACAATGTACCTTTGGGGATTTCATGGAAATTTATTTTTTCTTAAGTTCACATCTCTGAAACTCTCCACACTTGGTTTTACTAGCCAATGGAAGTTAAAATCTACAATTTGTCCTACCCTAAGAGAAATGGACAAGGAATCTGGAAACACAGCGCAGGTTTCATGAATTGGCTTCAGTTTCTTCATTTATAAATATGGAAGATAGAACAGATTATTTCCAATGTCACATTTATCAACTCTTATGATTCTCTTCTTTTTCACAATAATCATAGTTGAATATTACCCTTTTAGATTCACATTCTTAAGATGGTAAAAATCCTGTAATAGATTATTAGAACTCTAAGCAAAGATGATTATATCATCTGAATCTGAGGTGCTGTAGGTGCTCTATGGACCTTGATGGGGCTTGGAGTTTCCCATTACTTTTTAAGAGCCTTTTCACTGCTTTGGCTCTTTGGTATTTCTTTTTGCCACTTTAACTAAAAATTGAATATTTGTTTTCTATTCATATGCAGATTTTAGAAAATTGCCTTATTTTCACAAACATGTCTTCATTAAAGGCTTAGGTCCTAAAAGAAATTCAGACGAATCACTGAAACAGCTAGTTCAAATTAGTGAAATATCTGGGAAAATAAAATACTTGAAAAGTATCTTACTGAAGTGAATTTTGCTAGTGAGTGCAAATACACTGCTTCAAATAAGGTCATGCATGAATAAAGTTAAACTTATAGTTAACATTTTTATATATAATCAATTCTGAAGTTCTTAAAAATTTAGAAGTTCCCTGAAATTTTATTTAATACTTCACTAAGTTATACCCACATTCTATCTCTAAAGGTACATTTTAGGTTGGCCCATTTTGAATAATCACATTTCTGAAAAGTAGAACCAGAATTATAGTTTTATTGTGAAGTATCTTATTTACTTTAGACATTGCTTCCATTTGATTTTTAATTACTAATTTTTAAGTACTAAGTTAAATATGGGTATGTAGGTTCTTGCCTTTTAAGTGATTGTTACTTTAAAAGTGCCTCATCTTAACACACGGGGTTACAAATAAAATAGCATGCATAGTTTAAAAAAACAGACATGTAGATCAATGGAATAGATTATACAGCCCATAAATAAACCCACAACTTTATGGTCATTTAGTATTTGACAAAGGAGGTAAAAACATACAATATGGTAAAGATTGTTTATTCAATAAATGGTGCTGGGAAAATTCGACAAATACATACAAAAGAAATTAAACTAGACCACTGTCTTACACCATATGCAAGAAAATCTCAAAATGGATTAAAGTCTTAAATGTTATACTCAAAACTATAAAAGCCTTGGAAGAAAATATAGGCAGTAAAATCTTGGACATTACTCATAGCAATATTTTATCTAATATATCTCCTTAGGCAAGGTAAACAAAATAAAAAATAAAAAATAATGGGACTACATCAAACTAAAAAGATTTTGCACAGCAAGGAAACCATCAACAAAATGTAAAGACAACCCACTTAATGGGAGAACATATTCATCAATGATATATATGATAAAAGGTTAATATCCAAAAACTTACAAGCCTAATACTAAAAACAAACAAAAATATAATTTAAAAAAAGGACAAAGGACCTGAACAGACACTTCCCCAAACACAGGGCAGACTTCCTAAGAAAAGATGATTAACATCACTAACAGTCACAAAATGAAAACTACAAGGAGCTACCACCTCACATATCTCAAAGTGGCTAGCACCAAAAAATTAATGAACAAGTGTTGGCAAGGAAGTGGAATAAAGGGTGCACTCTTGTGCACTGTTGGTGGGAATGCAGATTGGTGTAACCGCTGTGGAAAATAATAATGGAGTTTCCTCAAAAAGTTAAAAATGAACTGCCTCGTGATCCAGCAATTCCACTTCTGGGAATATATCTAAAGAAACCCAAAACACTAACTCGAAAGTACAGAAGAACCCCTATGTTGACTGCAACATTATCAACACGAGCCAAGATTTGGAAGCAGTTCAAGTGTCCATCTGTAGATGAGTGGGGGAAAAAAGCTGTGGTATGTTTACACAATGGAATACTACTTGGCCATAAAAAGAAGGAAATCTTACCTTTTGAGACAGCATGGATGGACTTGGACAATATTATGCTAAGTGAAATAAGCCAGTCAGAGAAAGACAAGTACTGTAGGATTTTACTCACTCATGTGTGGAATCTAATGAACAAAATGAAGTAACAAGCAAGAAAGAGACAGACTCATAGATGGAAATTAGGCTGATAGCTGTCAAGGGACAGGGCTGGAGGTAAAGGGATAAGGAAAAAAGAGAAAATAAAACATGGACATGGAAAATAGTGTGGTGATGGCCAGAAAAGGGGTAAGTGGGGTGGAGGGTGGTAGAGGAAGGTATAGGGAGGATAAATAAAATTGGACAGAGACTTGACTTGGGTAGCGAACACACAGTACAATGTACAGATGAAGTGTTGTGAGATTGTGTACTGAAACATGTATAATTTTTTTAAAACAGTGTCACTCCAACAATTTTAATATAAAGGAAAAAGAACAGATAGGAAAATTATACTGGATTATCCAGGTAGACAAAACCTAATGACTTGAATCCTTAAAAGCAAAGATCTTTTCCAGGCTGTGGTCAGAGGGAGATGTGACCAGCAAAAAATGGTAGAAAGATACAAAGTTGCTAGTACAAATAGCCATCTAAAATGTGAAAACATAATATCATTAGAAAGGAAATTGCAAAGAACCACATGATTTGACTCTCATATGTGTGATATAAAACTGAAAGCAACAAATGAACAAACAAGAAAAACAAACAAACCTAAACTCATAGACACAAAACAGTATGGTGGTTACCAAAGGAAAAGAGATGGGGGATAAGCAAAGATAAAGGGGGACCAAATATCTGGTGATGAAAAATTTGACTTGGAGTGGTGGGCACACAGTGCAATATACAGATGATGTATCATAGAATTATACACTTGAAATCTACATAATTGTATTAACCAATGTCACCCCAGTAAATTTAATTTAAAGAAACCACAATGAGATACCACTTCATAGCAAGTAGGATGGCTATAATTAAAAAAAGAAAGAAAGAAAGATAAATATCAAGTATTGGTGAGAACATAGAGAAACTGGAAACTCATATAATGCTGATGGAAATGTTAAATGGTATAGCCTCTTTGGAAAGCTTTTTGGCACTTCCTCAAAGTATTAAACATAGAGTTACCATATGACCCAGTAATTCCCTCCTAGGTATCTATACAAGAGAAATGAAAACATATATTTACACAAGAATGTGTACATGAATGATCACAGCAGCATTATTCATAATAGACAAAAGGTGGAAACAACCCAACTAAACATCACGTGATGAATGAATGAATAAAATGTGGTACATCCACACAATGGAATTTTATTTGGCTCTAAAAAGAAGCAAATCATAAAAGACCACACATTATATGATTCCACTTAAATAAAATATCCATAATAGGAAACTACATAAAGCCAGAAAGCAGATTAGTGGTTGCCAGGGATGGTGGATAGGCAGTTACTGCTAATGGAGAGAGTTTCTTTGGGGGTTGTGATGAAAATGCTCTAAAATAAACTGTGGTAATGGCTGCATAGGTCTGTGATTGTACTAAAAACCAATTGTACACTTACAATAGGTAAATTATATGGCATGTAAATCATATAATAAAACCATGAGAAACCTGGAATAAAGTCTCAGAAAATAAATTATCTCCCTTTTGCTTTAAAATTTAAAATAAAAGCATAAAATAAATAGAGCCAAATAAATTAAGTATATATCAGTTGATTAATTAAAAACTGTAGGGGACCCCTGACCTGCAGAGATCCCCAGTGCCACAGATGAAATGAACTTTCCCAAGCAGCTCGTGCTAAAGGGGGGAAGGCTGACCAATATCTGATTGACAAAGGCCTAGATGGCCCACCCCCAAAGGTTTTTATTGATACAAGGTTTGAGATGCATGTACACACCACAAATCATTACCACAAGAGTATTTAAAAGAAAGGGAGTTGTTAAGATAACAATGGAAGGATACATTTCAGGCTATAATCTGTTAGACAAGGTGATGCCAAGAACTACAGGTGGCCCATAGAATTTTAGGGAGGGTGAGATTACATGTGGGTTAAGGTTTAACATCTACTGCAGGCACAATACAGAAATCAAGTAAGTTTAGGTCACAGGGCAGACTTCAAAAAATCTATGGAATATTCCCAAGGCAAGATTCCCAGGGCCCCCTTTGGAGCATCAGGACCTGTATGCACCCAGCTTTGTCAGGTTTTACAGGCGTGGCCTGGCCTGCACAGGGCTTCATGCCCTAACCCCTTCCCAGGGGGACCCCAACAAAAAACTAAATTAATCTTTTCATCCTCACTATAGATTATTGTACATGACATGATAGTTGGTACTTAATAAGTGTTTCTGCTGAACTGAACCAATTTTTTCCAGATACCACCACTTAATTACAGATAGTCCATTTCCTCTTCTAAAGGAAAAACTGCTTAATAGGTAAACTTTTTTGAATATATTGCTGCCTGCATCCAGCTGTTGAACAGCTCATTGCAATATATGACATAAGACTCTCCTACCCAAAACATCTAGGGCCGTTGGGTGAAGATGATAGAAAGGAGATGCTGGGAGGAAAATGGGAACACCACTACACATTTCAATTACTTAAAATGTCTATTTTGGATAATCCTTAGGTTTCAGTTAGGAAAAGCATCACATGTAAACTTTTAAAAAAATAACTAATTTTACAGCAAAGATGTTTTAATATTTATAATTCATTACACACAGTGAAACTAAAATGTTAATGTCTACTTTAATTTCTTCATTCAAAATTGCCTGTTCATGTCATCTTTCCATTTTCTCATTGGAGTATAGTCTGATTTTTTTTTTTTTTAATTTAGATTTCATCTTTTTTTTTTTAAAGATTTTATTTAATTATTTTTAGAAAGAGGGGAAGAGAGAGAGGCAGAGAGGGAGAGACATCAATGTATGGTTGCTTTCCACCTGCCTCCAGCCACAGACCTGACTGGAGACCTGTTTTGCAACCTTGTTATGTGCCCTGGCTGGGGAATCGAACCTGTGACCTTTGGGTTCGCAGGCCGGCACCTTATCCACTGTGCTACCAGCCAGGGCTGAGTATAGTCTGCTTTTTAATACAAGTTTCTGTCAGGGCTATTTAATTAATGTTGCAAACATTTCCAAAGCAGTTTTTAATTTTTTTATTGTTTATATAGTCAAATCTTTTCATCACTTTTTTCTTTATGGTTTATGTCTCCATATAATGTTTCAAAAGACTTTCCCCCTAAACATACAAAATATGTTCTATCTCATTTTTAGAAGAAAATTGCATATTATAACTAAATTGAGAACAATGTCACCTAACAGATAGGAAGAAATAAAAAAGTAACACACTTTGTTAAGGATACTGTGAAGAAGCAGGAAGCCTTCAAGCTTCCCAAGGGGGGTGTAAATTGGTATAACCCCAACTGAATAAAAGTGAACAATGTGTTTTTTTTTTTAAGTTACAAAAGCATCTATCTTATGAATCAGCAATACTTCTGAAAATTTGTCCACAAATATGTACTTGTATACTTGTAAATTGGTAAGTAAATGATATTCAGAACATTACTGTTTATATTAGCAAGAGAGAAACAACCCAAATGCCCATCAGCAAGGGACTAGGTAAATAAGTTATAGTAAACCAGACCATGGAATTCTACGATGAAATAAAAAATACTGAAAAAGCTCTCTATATACTGATTGATGTGAAAAGATCTCTAAAATGTTTACAATAAGTGTATAAAGTTTAAAAAGCAAAATATAGAATAAGGGTTAGATAATACTATCATTTATATAAAAAGTGAAGATAAAGGGCTAAGAATATATATTTTTATTTGCTAGCAAATCCATGAAGAAACTCTGTAAGGATATATATAATTACAGTGGTTAGCCAAATAGAGAGCGTAAGGGAGAGATATGAATAATATAGGGTAGAGGGGAAACAGTATACCTATTTATACTATTTATAGTTTTGTTTTTGAACCATTTGACTCACTATATTATATATTTTAAAATTATATACAAATAAATGGCCCTCTCCCTATCCTATAAATTATTTACATTTTCAAAGTCACCTATGCTTTTTATTTCTTTTTCTTTTTCTTTTTTTATTTTTAAAGATTTTATTTATTTTTAGAGAGAGGGGAAGGGAGAGAGGCAGAAAGGGAGAGAAACATCAAAGTATGGTTGCCTTTCACCTGCCTCCAGCTACAGGCCTGGCTGGAGACCTGGCTTGCAACCTGGTTATGTACACTGGCTGGGGAATCGAACCAGCGACCTTTGGGTTTGCAGACCAGCGCCTTATCCACTGTGTCACCAGTCAGGGCCACCTATACTTTTTAAATGTTCATGGCTTCATTTTCTACTTTTAACTCACCTAGTATTTATTTTGACTAATCTTTTTAGGGAAAAATAATCCCCTTCATGCCAAATCACCTGGATGTCCAACTATTACAATTAATTTATTCATTACTCCATCCTCTCCCCAGATTTGAAATCTTATCTTCATAAACTTAGGTTTGTTTCTATACTTTAAAATTGTTCACTGATTTTTTTCTATCCCTGTTCCATAAAAGTTTCAATTATTGTGCAACTAGTATTCATTTATTTTTATATTTCATAATATTTTAAACTTACAGGAAGAGAATAAAATTATAACACATTTTCATATGTTTTCCTACAAGTACTTCATCATTATTTTCTTTAAAAAATGAGATGAAGACCTGGTTGGTGTGGCTCAGTGGATTGATGCCAGCCTACAAACCCAAAGGTCTCTGGTTTGATTCCCCACTCAGGGCACATACTCAGGTTGCAAGCCAGGTCTCCAGCCAGGTCCTTAGCTGGAGGCCGGTGAAAAGCAACCATACATTTATGTCTCTTTCTCTTTCTTCCTCCCTGCCCTTCTTTCTAAAACTGGTGAATAATTTTTTTTTTAAAAAAATGAGATGACCAGTCTTACATATTTATTCCCCAATTTAAACATTAGACTTGTCAAGTCTCCCTCTCCTTTCCTTCCCCCAAAGATTCCCAATGTAGTTTTACAAAAATTACACTAAGTGTGTAGATTAATTTGGTGATAAATGAAATTAATATACTATTGAGTGTGTATTTAGTGGGTTTCTTAATTTACTCATGTATTCTTTATATATCCATCAGTAAAATTTTAAGGTTATCTTCATATAGGTCATGCACATTTTTAAAATTCATTCCTTTACATTTTATACTAACAGTTAAAATTATTAATGGGAACTTTCTCCATTATATTCCCCAATTAACTACTGCTTAATCATGGGAAAGTTATTGACTTTTGTTTTATTTATTTTGTAACTGGCCATATTGCTAAAACCTCTTCACTTGTGTGAATTAAATTTGTACTTGATTTGTACCTGTATTTTAAAAATCCTGATCATTTCTTATAAGAGCCTCTTTGCTTTGTAACATTTGATATTTGTCCCCAGTTCCTGAAATAGCCCCAAGAGCAATAGAAGTGAACAGAGCCTCTTCAGTTATTTATAACAATCCTCTTTTAACCAGACCTGATATATGTTAATGAGATAAACTTTAGAAAGACCTTAAGAATGAGGTGCTAATACCAGAGGAACCAATGAATTGATTAGAGGTTTGAAATATTTACCTTCATTCCCTGACATCCTGGGAAGGAGATAGAGCTAGAAATTAAATTACATCATGAGGGACCAAGGTTTACTCAACCATGTCTACCCAATGGCATTCCCATCAAAACCCTAAATGAAGAGGTTTGGAGAATTACTTTTTTTACTTAAAGTATATTTTATTGATTATGCTGTTACAATTGTTCCACTTTCTTTCTCCTTTGCTCACGTTCACCCAGTACCCCACTTCTCTCTAGCAATTCTACCCCCCTTAGGTCATGTCCATGGGTTGTGCATATAAATACTTTAGCTTCACCCTTTCTTATATTATTCTTAACTTCTCCCTGTCTATTTTTTATCTACCAATTATGCTTCTTAATCCCTACACCATTTCCCCATTTGTCTCTCTCCCTACCACGCCCAGCTTATAACCCTCCAAATTATCTCCATATTTATGATCTGATCCTATTCTGGTTGGTTGTTTAGTTTCTTTTTGTTTTTATTTTTTAGGTTCTGATGTTAATAGTTGTGAGTTTGTTGTCATTTTAGTGTTCATAGTTTTTATCTTTTTCTTAAATAAGCCCCTTATATTTCATATAATTAGGACTTGGTGAAGATTAACTCCTTTAGCTTTCCCTTGTTTTAGAAGCACTTTATCTGCCCTTCCATTCTAAATGATAGCTTTGCTGGATAGAGTAATCTTGGTTGTAAGACCTTGCTTTTCCTCACTTGGAATACTTCTTGCCAGTGCTTTATTGCCTGCAAAATTTCTTATGAGAAATCAGTTGATAGTCTTATAGTTACCCTTTATAGGTAACTCTCTTCTATTTTCTTACTGCTTTTAAAGTACTTTCTTTCTTAAATTTGTTTTTATGTTCACTGCAGCTTTATTCTAATAGTCAAAATATGGAAACAACATAGGCATTCATTGACAGATTAATAGATTTTTTTTTTCAATACAGGTCCCTTGACCATTTTTTTCTTTTTCTTTTTTTTTTAAATTAAATTTTATTTATTTATTTATTTATTTTTAAATTTTATTGTTGTTGTATTACATCCATCCCCTTTTTGCTCCCCTCTGTCCCCCTCCCCACCCACCCATTCCCCCCAAAGTCAATCCAACCTGTTGTCTATGTCCATGGTTCCTTTATACTAGGTTCTTGTCTAAGCTGCTCCCCTTCTTTGCCTCTGCCTCCCCTCTCCCCCCAACCCCGTTCCCCCTGACCACTGAAGGCCTATTCCTAGTATTCAAATACTTGGTTCTGTG
>PVIW01012317.1:19166-32800 GCA_004026585.1 Noctilio leporinus
TTGTCCCGTAATGGGTGAGATCATATGATATTTGTCCTTCACTGACTGGCTTATTTCACTAAGCATAATACTCTCCAGTTCCATCCATGTTGTTGCAAAGGGTACAAGTTCCTTCTTTCTTTCTGCTATATAGAATTCCATTGTGTAAATGTACCAAAGTTTTTTGATCCAATCATCCACTGATGGGCACTTAGGCTGTGTCCATCACTTGGCTACTTTTTCTTTTTTTAAATTTTATTGTTGTTGTATTACATATATCCCATTTTTGCTCCCGTCTGTCCCCCTCCCCACCCACCAATTCCCCCTTAAGTTGATCCCACCTGTTGTCCATGTCCATGATTCGTTTATACTAGGTTCTTAACTAAACTGCTCCCCTTCCTTACCTCTGCCTCCCCCCTCCCCCGAACCCGCTTCCCCCTGAACACTGAAGGCCTATTCACTGTATTCATATATTTGGTTCTGTTATGCTTGTTGTTAGTTTTGTTCATTTTTGTCCTGTAATGGGTGAGATTATATGGTATTTGTCCTTCACTGACTGGCTTATTTCACTAAGCATAATACTCTCCAGTTCCATCCATGTTGTTGCAAAGGGTACAAGTTCCTTCTTTCTTTCTGCTATATAGAATTCCATTGTGTAAATGTACCAAAGTTTTTTGATCCAATCATCCACTGATGGGCACTTAGGCTGTTTCCAGCACTTGGCTATTGTAGATAGTGCTGCTATGAACATAGGCGTACATAGGTTCTTATGAATTGGTGTTTCAGGATTCCTTGGGTATAGTCCAAGTAGTAGAATCACTGGATCAAAAGGCAGTTCCATTTTTAGTTTTTTAAGGAAACCCCATACTGTTTTCCACAGTGGCTGCACCAGCCTACATTCCCACCAACAATGCACAAGGGTTCCCTATGCCTCACATCCTCCCAAAGACTTGTTGTTTGTTGATTTGTTAATGATGGCCATTCTGACAGGTGTGAGGTGGTATCTTATTGTGGTTTTAATTTGCATCTCTCTGATGACTAGTGATGTTGAGCATTCTTTCATATGCTTCTGGGCCCTTTGTATATCTTCCTCAGTGAGTTGTGTGTTCAGGTCCTTTGCCCATTTTTTAATTGGGCTGTCTGTCTCCCTGGTGTTGAGTCGCATTAGTTCTTTACATATTTTGGATATCAGACCCTTAACTGAGGTATCATTGGCAATTATGTTTTCCCATACAGTTGGTTCCCTTTGAATTTTGCTGATATTTTCTTTAGCTGAAAAGAAACTTTTCAATTTGATATAGTCCTATTTGTTGATTCGTTCTTTGATTTCCTTTGCCCTTGGTGAAGTATCAGTAAACATATTTTTGCGTAGGATATCCAAAAGTTTACTGCCTATATTTTTCTGCAGGACCTTTATGGTGGCACTGGTTATGTTGAAATCCTTTATCCATCTTGAGTTTATTTTGGTGTATGGTGTAAGTTGGTGGTCTAGTTTTATCTTTTTGCATGTTGATGTCCAGTTCTCCCAACACCATTTGTTGAAGAGACTGTTTTTACTCCATTTGATGTTCCTTCCCCCTTTGTCAAATATTAGTTAACCATAGAGTCCTGGGTTAATTTCTGGGTTCTCTATTCTATTCCATTGATCTATATGTCTATTCTTATGGCAGTACCAGGCTGTTTTGATGTCAGTAGCCTTGTAGTGTTGTTTGAAGTCTGGTATTCCACTACCTTGTTCTTCTTTCTCAAGATTGCTGTGGCTATTTGTGGGCGTTTTTGGCTCCATATAAATTTTTGAATATTTTTTGTATTTCTGTGAAGTCTGTCATTGGTATTTTAATTGGGATTTCATTGAATCTGTAGATTGCTTTGGGTAGTATGGACATTTTAATGATGTTAATTCTTCCCATACATGAACATGGTATATACTTCCATTTACTTGTATCTTCCTTGATTTCTTTCTTCATTGTTCTGTAGTTTTCTGAGTACAGGTCTTTTACCTCCTTAGTTAAGTTGATTCCTAGGTACTTTATTTTTCTCGTTGCTATGGTAAATGGGATTTGTTTATTTTCCTTCTATTTCTGTTGTTTCATTATTGGTATACGAAAATGCTTTTGATTTCTGGATATTGACTTTATACCCAGCTATTTTGCTAAATTTGCTTATTAGGTTGAGTAAGTTTTTGGTGGAGCCCATCTGGTTTTGTATGTACATTATCATATCATCTGCAAATAATGACAGTTTGACTTCCTCCTTTCCAATTTGGGTACCTTTGATTCCTTTTTCTTCTCTGATGGCTATAGCTAGAACTTCCAAGACAATGTTGAATAGAAGTGGAGAAAGTGGACAGCATTGTCTCGTTCCTGATCTTAGAGGGAAAGCTTTCCATTTTTGTCCATTAAGTATGATGTTGGCTTCAGGTTTCTCATAGATGGCCTTTATGATGTTGAGGTATGCTCCTTCTGTTCCCATTTTGCTGAGGGTTTTTATCATAAATGGTTGCTGTACTTTATCAAGTGCTTTTTCAGCATCTATTGATATGATCATATGGTTTTCATATTTCAATTTATTGATGTGGTGTATTACATTTATTGATTTACGAATGTTGTACCATCCTTGCATCCCTGGGATGAAGCCCACTTGATCATGGTGTATGATCTTTGTAATATACTGCTGAATCCGATTGGCCAATATTTTGTTGAGAATCTTAACATCTATGGCCTGTAGTTTTCTTTCTTAGTTGTGTCTTGCCCTGGTTTTGGGATTAGAATAATATTGGCCTTCTAGAAAGAGTTTGGAAGTCTTCCCTCTTCCTGAATTTTTTGGTATAGGTTGAGAAGGATAGGAGTTAGTTCTTCTTTAAATGTATAGTAAAGTTCACCTGTGTATCCATCTGGTCTTGGGCTTTTGTGCTTTGGGAGATTTTGGATTACTTCTTCAATTTCACTAGTTGTTATTGGCCTATTCAGGCTTTCTGCTTCTTCTGGGTTCAGTTTTGGTAGATTGTACCTTTCCAGAAATGTGTCCATTTCATCCAGGTTGTCATATTTTTTGTCATATAGTTGTTTGTAGTAATTTCTTACAATCTTTTGTATTTCTGAGGTATCAGTTGTGATTTCTCCTCTGTCAGTTCTAATTCTGTTTATTTGGGTCCTCTCTCTCTTTTTCTTGAAGAGTCTGGATAAGGGCTTGTCAATTTTGTTTATTTTTTCAAAGAACCAGCTCCTAGACCTGTTGATTCTTCGAATTGTAGTTTGAATCTCTGAGTTATTTAGATCTGCGCTGACCTTGATGATTTCCTTCCTTCTACTTGCTCTGGGCTTTGTTTGTTGTTGCTCCTCTAGTTCTTGCAGCTTTGTAGTTAGGTTGCTTTTATAAACTTCTTGTGACCTTTTTAGGAAGGCCTGTATTGCTATAAATTTCCCCCTGAGAACTGCCTTTGCTGTATCCCATAGGTTTTGGGCTGTTGTGTGTTCATTGTCATTTGTTTCCATGAACTTTTTTATTCTATCTTTGATATCATTGTTAACCCATTCATTGCTTAAAAGCATGTTATTCAGTCTCCATGAGTTAGAGATTTTTGTTTTTTTCCCTTGAGATTGGTTTCTAGTTTCAAGCCATTGTGATCTGAGAAGATACTTTGTATGATTTCCATTATCCTGTATTTGTGGAGGCTTGTCTTGTGACATAGCATGTGGTCTATCTTGGAGAATGATCCATGTGCATTTGAAAAGAATGTGTATTTTGCTTCTTTGGGGTAAAAGACTCTGTATACATCAGTTAGGTCCATTTCCTCTAGAGTGTTGTTCAATTCCACAACATCTCTGGGGAATTTTTGTTTGGAAGATCTGTCCATTGTTGATAGTGGGGTATTAAAATCCCCTACTATTAGTGTGTTGTTGTCTATGTCTATCTTAAAGTCTTCCAAGATTTTCCTTATATATTTTGGGTCTCCTATGTTGGGTGCGTATATGTTTATCAGAGTTATTTCTTCTTGATGGATTGTTCCCTTAAGTATTATGAAATGTCCATCTTTGTCCCTTTTTATGTTCTTCATTGTAAAATCTATTTTGTCTGAAATCAGTATTGCTACTCCAGCTTTTTTTGTGTGTCCATTTGCTTGATATATATTTTTCCATCCCTTCACTCTCAATCTGTGTTGATCTTTTGTTCTGAGGTTTCTTGAAGACAACATATATGTGGGTCATGTTTTCTTTTCCATTGGGCTACCCTATGTCTTTTGATTGGTGCATTTAATCCATTTACATTTAAGGTTATTATTGATTGATACTTATTCATTGCCATTTTCTCCCTTTGTATCTTTATTCCTCTTTGGCTTTCTCTGTTTCTCCATTTTATTTATTTACTTATTTTTAAAGCAGACACTTTAGCATTTCTTACAATGCTGGTTTGGTAGAGATGTATTCTTTGAGTCTTTTTTTGTCTGGGAAGCTCCTTATTTCTCCTTCTATCTTGAATGAGAGCCTTGCTGGGTAGAGTGTTCTTCGTTGCAGGCCTTTGTTTACCGTTACTTGAAATACTTTTTGCCATTCCCTTCTGGCTTGAACTGTTTCTGTTGAATAATCATTTGATAGCCTTTTTGGAGCCCCTTTATATATTATTTGTCGTTTCTCTCTTGATGCTTTTAGGATTCTCTCTTTGTGTTTGTAAATAGCCATTTTAATAATAATGTGCCTTGGTGTTGTTCTGTTTGGGTTGATCTTCTTTGGGATCTTCTGTGTTTCCTGAACTTGATTAATGTTTTCACTCATCATGTTAGGGAAATTTTCTATCATGACTTTTTTGAACAGGTTTTCCATTCCTTGTTTCTCTTCTCCTTCTGGTATCCCTATGATATGGATGTTGTTATGTTTCTTGTTCTCCTACAGCTCTCTTAAACCCTCTTCAATCTTGTTCAGCCTTTTTTCATTCTCTTGTACTGTCTTGGGGCATTTATCTACTTTATCCTACAACTGGCTGATCCGGTCCATTGCTTCCTCTAGCCTACTGTTGATTCCTTCTACTGTGTTAATCAATTCAGAAACTGTATTCTTCATTTCCTCCTGGCAGTTATTGATAGTTTCCATGTCTTTTTTCATGCTGTTGTAGCTCTCAGTAAGTTCCTTGTAACTTCCCTGGAGTTCTTTGTAGTTCTCCTGGACTTGTTTATAGTTTTCTTTGATGTGGCTGAGCTCATTGAGCTTCTCTATCATTATTCTTTTGATTTCCTTATCTGATATTTTGGGTGCCTGTTTCATTTGATGGTGTTTTTGCGGATTCTTGCTTTCCTTTTGGTAATGGACTGATTCTTTTTTTCCCCATTTTGGGTGTTTGTTGTTGCTTGCTTTTTATTTTTTTTTCCCTTGGATTAACCTGCTTTGCTTCCTTGCCTTAGTTTAGCACCCTTCTGTTTTAGGAGATTTGTGGAATTCAATGTCGCAGTCTCCCAGATTTTCTCCACTTGTTGTTGGTGTGGCCTTTATTTGGGCTGTCTGGTTGTATTCTGGATATGTGGGCTTTTAGGAGGAAAAACAGAAAAGAAAATAAAATGAAAAGAAAAAAGAAAAAAATAAGAAGAAGAAGAAGAAATGGTTTAGATGGCTGTTCACCCTTAACACTCCCTGATTGGTCCAGATGGAACCAGGACCTGAGGGATTTTAGCAGGAAAAACAAAACAAAACAAAACAAAACTATATATATAAATGATAAGCAAAATGGTTTAGGTGGCTGTTCACCCTTAATGATCCCTGATTGTTCCAGGTGTAACCGGGACCTCTGGGGTTATATCAGAGAGAGAGAGAAAAAAAAAATTTAATTAAAAAAAAGAAAATAAAGAGAAAAATAACAAGAAAAAGAAAAAACAATATTGATAAAGAAAGGGTTTAGGTGTCTGTTCAACCTTTATGATCTCTGGTCCAGGTGGAGCCAGGACCTGTGGGCTTTAATAGGAAGAAAAGAAAAAAAAAGGAAGGAAAATATAGAAAAGAAAGAAAAGAATAAAGAAAGGGTTTAGGTGGCTGGGGAAGGGAGGAATACTTAGTTTGAGAACTGGGAATGCATTGTAGCCAGAGAGTGAGTAGACTTTAAATCAAATGTCGGGGGAGGGTCTTGGATATTTAGGTGGATTGTGATAGGGGGGTATTAAAAATATCTGAGAAGTAACTTTTGAAAAGGATATGTTGGGGATTAATAGTTCATGTAGCTCTTGGTATAATTCAGGTGCTTGAGATGAGCAGCAATCCATTTCCTGAGGCTGCCTGTTTTTCTTGGTTAGGTCTCTGCAGTCTACAGTCTAGCTGGTCTTGGAGTGGCAGGGCCTCTGATTGTCACAGTCAGGGCTGATTCTGTGTGTCAGCCCCCAGGTAGGCTGGGCCTTCAGTAGCCTAGCTGGGTTTTAGGGATGCCGGTATTCTGGGGCCCACAGGGTGTCCCCTCCAACTCCTGGAGGAGGTTTCTGCCTGTGGTGGGCACCTGGCACCCCTGCAGGGTAGCCTGCAACTTTGCTGGCTCCTGTGATGACTGCCCCTGCTTCCGCAGCTCCCGGAGGAGGCAGCCCCTTCCGCCAACAGTGTCCCGGGTCTTCCAACACTGCTCAGCTCCCCTGGTCGAGAGTCAATCCTCCAAGCCGACCAGCTCTCAGAGGAGTCCTTTATGCCACCTCTGTGATAAGCCCCTCCCAGTGCATCTGCAGTGCGGCCTTGGTCCCTGGCAGTGAGTGGGTCAGTTGCCCCAGCTGCAAGTTCCTGCTCGCAGTTTGTAGTTTCCGTGGGAGCCTGGGGGCCTGTGTGGGTGTGCAGGGCTGGGCCTCCCCCTTGCAGGGGCTTCAAGCTGCTGTCTCCCCTGTGGCCCAGCAGCACCGTTTGCGGCCTTCTGCCGCCCTGGCCGGTGCACTTCCCTGCTCCCCCACTTCTGCTCCCCACCGGACTCTTCTCCTCCACCTCTGGCCCAATGAGGAGCTTCCTCTCCTTGTTGCTAGAGCGAGTCTCTCACACATTCCCTCCCCTGCAGGAGTTCAATTCCTTGTTCCCTCTAGAGTTTGACCTTGCTGCCTACACTTCACTGTTCAGATTTCTAGTCACCAGGGAGCCTGGAGCTGGCTTCAGTTAAACACGCCCCTCTGGGTAGAGATGCCACTGCCCAGAGCAGACCTCGGCCCGTCGCCCGGTTGGTCCAGAACCCCCTCACCTGCTCTCCTTCAGCTCTCTGCTGCCTCTGGGCTGTGCTCCCCTGTGTCCAGATGCTGCCCGCTCCAATTCTTAGGGACCTGAGGAAGCTTCGCGCTGCCTATCCTGTCCTCTAGTTGCTCTGGTACTCGAGAACACCATCAGCACTGCTCTCTACTCTGTTGCCATCTTTGATCTCCCACTTTCTTTATTTTTAACCTTTGGAATTTTAATTATGATGTGTCTTGGTGTGGTCCTTTTTGAGTCTAGCGCGTGTGGGACTCTCCATGCTCCCTGGACTTGTCTATTTCCTTTGCCAAAATTGGGACGTTTTCCTTTATTCTTTTTTCACATAATTTTTCAATTTCTTGTTCTTCCTCTTCTCCTACTGGCACCCCTATGATTTGGATGTTGGCACATTTAAAGTTGTCCCTGAGGTTCTTAAGCCTCTCCTCATTTTTTTCAATTCTTGTTTCTTCATTCTGTACTAGTTGAATGTTTATTTCTTCCTGTATGTTCCAAATCATTGATTTGAACCCCAGCTTCCTTCCCTTTACTGTTGGTTTTGTGAGGATTTTTCTTTTTCTTTTTTTATATATTTTATTGTTGTTGTATTACATCCATCCCCTTTTTGCTCCCCTCTGTCCCCCTCGCCACCCACCCATTTTGAGGATTTTCTTAGCAAAACCTTCACTTCTTCCCTTTTGTGTTTGCCATACTCAAGCATATCTTTCAAGTGTGTGAGTATCTTTATCACCAGTGTTTTGAACTCTGCATCTGTTAGACTGGCTATCTCATTGTTTATCAGGTTAGCTATCTCTTCATCACTTAGTTCTCCCACTGGAAATTTGATCTGTTCCTCTTTTGGGCCATACTCTTCTATCTCCTCAACTTGGCAGGCTCCTGTGTTTGGTTCTGTCTTAGGTAGAGCTGTTGCACCTGCTATGCTGTAAGGGGCAGAACCTTAATTATTCATCAGTATAAGGTGATCCATTTCACCATGTTGTGACACTATATGTGGGGAAGGGGTCTGAGAGGGAACAATGTCACTTGCTTGGTATTCCCCCCTTTTCCAAGCATTGCTCCCTCTTCCCCTATGGGACTGGTGCCACTCTAGCTGTTGCCCTCACTGTGGTCCCCAAAGTGGTTCAGTCTCCAGTTATTTTCTAGGACTCTAAACAAATGGACTCTGCTAAGAGACTGGCTGGTTCTTTCTCTGCCTCATCTCCCACTGATTTTCACAGTCAGGGTTAATGAGGCTTTATTTTCACTGGTTCTAGAACTCTGAGCTTGGTGATCTAGTCTGGAGCTAGGAATGCTCCCCAGGTGTCCCTCCCTACTTTTTTTTAAAAATGTGTAACTGTGCTTTCTGCTGGCCAGCAACAGTCGCTGTCACTACCACTGCTGCCTGTGCCACTGCTGCCACTATACCAAGTCCTCTCAGCCCCACCTCTGCCCCTCCTACATGTCTGGATGTGTATTTCTTCTTTATATGTTTGTTGGATTTCCATGCAGCTTGATTTTCTGGAACTTCTGGTTGTCTCCAGTTCTGAGGTAGTTGTATTTCTTCTTAGTTATGGAAGGAGATGCAGCATGTCTACCTATGCCTCCATGTTGGCTGGAAGTCCTCTGGAGGGCTTCTGAATGATGAACACAAGGAGTTGTTGCAAGGGTAAGGCACCTAGAGAGTACATGGAGGATTAGGGCTGTTCTCTCATACCTTGCCCTATGCATCTCTTCTGTTAGGCTGTTCCTAAGTATATTACTTATAATAAATAAAATATTGTAAGTAAAGGGTTTTCTAGAGTTCTATGATATGTTTTAGCAAATTATAAAACCCAACATGGGGGTCACAGGAACTCCCTGATGTATAGACAGCTGGTCAGAAGAACAGGCATTTGGTATCTGAACTGGGGAATGGTTTTAGGAGGCTAAGGCTTTAATCTGTGGGTGCTGCACTAACTTAAGGTAGTGGTCATCATAACTGAACCATAGGATACCTAGATGGTGTTTGAAGAATTGAAGACTTGGGTCAAATGGGAAGAACACACAATTCATAGCTAAATCATTGGACACCTATTTGGTGTCAGAACTGTTGTGTGTAGGGGACAGAGTTTTCCTGGATGTGAACTGTAGGATATTTAGCAGTACACCTGGGATCTATACACTAGATGACAGTAACCACTTTCCAGTATTGAAAACAAAAAATGTCTCCAAAGACTACCAAATATCCTCTGGGAGAAGGGTCAAAATCACCTCCATCTGACACCCACTAACCTAGAAGAAGGGTTCAATATCATATATTTTTTCCTCCTAGAGCTAACATAAGGATAATAAAATCAGACTTAATTCCTTGATTTTTAAGAACAAGGGAAAATGTTGACTATATTAACAAATTGTTGACCATAGAAAATACACAAGGATCTTTTAGCAGAATGGGGGAAGGTAGACTTAAACTACAAGATAATGGGGCATGCTATAATAACTAAAGTGATGATAGTAGAACAAGAGAGGAGAGATCAATAGAACAGAATAGGGTACAGAATCACAACCAAGTATATGCAATATTTGGTATATGAGGAAGGCAGAATCTCAAATCAACAGGAGAAGAATGAATGGCTATTTACTGGAATACCATGGTTTAGTTCACTAATCATTAGAAAAAAATAAGATTCCTAAATATATGGACTATAAAATAACAAAAAAAAAAAAATACAATCTTGAGTTGAAAAAGTCATATGCAAATAAGTCCAGAGAAAAACTCAGAATGAGATTTGACAATATAAAAATTAAAATCTTAAAGACTTCCTCCTCCTGGAAAATAGAGCATATGTACTTCTTCCCTATTCCTCCAGCTAAATACAACTAAAAACCTTAAGCATTATAGATCAATCAAACATAAGAAGATCCTGGAACATGGAGGGAAGGTGGTGAACCAGCTAGAAATCTTGAGACTGAAGGAACCATGTGGTGGTGAGTTCCATAGGTTTTGCTTTTCCCTCGTATTTCCACGTTTGGAGTTGAACAGTCTAGCAACCCAGAAACCAATAGGTATAAACCAAAAGAAAAACGAAATGAACAAAACAACCCCCCCCAAAAATCCTACTCTGTAGATAAAAGAACAAGAAACAGGGCAGTCTAGGAAGAAAACTTTGAAACAATAATCACTCCACTACAACCAAACACTCCCACCTATACTAGCAAACCCTATATAAGGAGTCTAGATTTCCACCCTTGTGAGGCTGTTACAAATATTTCAATACCCAGGCCTGAGTGATGTCAGAGAAGGTCAAGTAGGTAGCCAGGTTTTCATCCTTGGAATTAAAGAACTCTGTCTTCACAATATCAATGAAACTCCTATCCCCACTTGAAGGTAACTAGAAAATCCTCACCTTGATTAACAATAGAGTATAAATGAGGAAAATGAAGTTTTACTCCCACCTCATGGTAATGAGACAGCACCCATTTTTCCCCTCCCTGAGCAATGTCAAATAAAACCAGCTAAACAAAAAGGTTGAAATCAGATTCAGAATCTCATAACATAATGTCAAAATGCTCAGGTTTCAATGAAAAATAACCCATCCCACCAGAACCAGAAGGATCTCAAAATAAATTAAAAAAAGGATAATACCAAGATGACACAAACATGAGAATTATACTTCAAATATTTTTAAAGCAACAATGATAAAAAGGCACCAACAAGCAATTACAAACACACTTCAAACACATGAAAGAATTCTCAGCCAAAAAAGAAAATATCAGCAGTGAAATAGAAAATATAAAGAGGAACAAAATGGAAATTTAAGAATTGAAAAGTACCAAAATCAAAATGCAAAGCTAGTAAAAGGACCCAGCAGAATGGAGGGGATAGAAGTAAGAATCAATGAACTGAATGATATAATAATAGAGATACAAACCAAGATACATAATAATTAAACTTCAGAAAACTATACAAAGAAAAAACCTTGAAAAGCTGCAAGAGAAAAATGACATGTAATCTATAGGGGGAAATATTTGAACAACATATTTTTTATCAGAAATGATGGAGGCAAGAACAAAGGAACACAACATTTTTCAAGTGCTGAAAATAAAGAACTGCCAACACAGAATCCTATATTTAGCACAAAACATCATCAAGGAAATAAGAGGAAACCAAGATATTGAGAAGAAAACTCAGAATTTGCTATCAGTAGACCACCCTAAAAGAACAGCTAAGGTTTTCCAAACAGAAAGGAAATGATAAAAGAAGGAATCTTGAAACCTTAGGATGGAATAAACAACAAATAGAAGAGCAAAAATATGCATGAATACAATAGGTTTTCCTTCTTGAGTTTTTAAAATTAGTTTTGATGGTTGAAGCAAAAATTATAACCCTGCCTGATGTTGTTCTAAATGTATACAGATAAAATATTTAAGAGCATTACATTACAAATAGTGAAAGGTTTTGGGACATATGAGGTAGGGGTTGCTATACTTAACTCAAACTGGTAAAATGACATAAGTAGACTATGATAACTTATGTATATATAACACCTACAGCAACTACCAAAAAAGCTATGCAGTTAAGTACTCTATAAATCACTGTAGATAAGCCAAAATGGCTTATCTATAAGCCATTATAGATCTAATGTAATCAATGGGAAGGCAGGAAACAAAAAAGGGAGAAATGGAAAACATAACAAGCAAGCCAAAAATAAACTAGCAGACTTAAGTCCAAACAGCAATAATTATAGTAAATATAAATGGCCTAAGTACATGAATTTAGAAAGATTGGCAGAGTATTAAAAAAACACACAACTCACCTATACATCATCTATCAGAAACTTTATTTTAAAATAATGACAGAGGCAGGCTGTGAGTTAAAACCTGGAAAAATATACCATGCAGTATTAACCAAAAGTAGAAATGGCCCTATACAGGAAACCTGCAATCAACATCATACTCAATGGTCAAAAACTAAAAGTTTTCCCCCGAAGATCAGGAATAAGACAAGGGTGTCTACTCTCTCCATTTCTATTCAACATAGTTTTGGAAATAAAAGAAAGAATAAACAAATGGGACTACATGAAACTAAAAAGTGTCTGTTCAGTGAAAGAAACATCAGCAAGATGAAAAGGGAACCAACCATATTTGCCAATGGTACCTGGGACAAGGGTTTTACCCCAAAATATATATAAAGAACTTAACTTATATGGTTCAGCAAGACAGATAATCCAATTTAAAAGTGGGCAAAGGACCTGTACAGACACGTCTCCAAGGAGGACATACAGAGAGCCCATAGGCATATAAAAGGATTCTCAACGTCATAGCCATCAGAGATGCAAATTAAAACCACATTGAAATGCCACCCACGCCTGTCAGAATGGCCATCATTAACAAATTAACAAACAAGTGCTTGCGAGGATGTGGAGAAAAGGGAACCCATAGGCATTGCACCTGCCTGCTGCCCGCATGCTCAATGTCTGTGTCTTCTTCCTGACCAGGCCTCTGGAGAGAATCTTCTGGATCATAAGACTGTGCAGCCCTGGGGAGATGGTGACTTTGGGGAGGGCAGAAAATGGGGGGATCAGGCAGCTTTCCTATCTCCTGGTCTGATGCCACTACCGTGCTATTTTGATAACTATGGCCTTGTAGTACAATTTGATATAAGGTTGTGTGATAACTCCATCTTTATTCTTCTTTCTTTAGATTGCTGTAGCTATGCAGGGTCTTTTGTGGTTCCATACAAATTTTTCAAATGTTTGTTTTAGTTCTGTGAAATACACCATTAGTATTTTGATAGGAATTTCATTGAATCTAGATGTTTTGGATAGTGTAGACATTTTAATAATGTTAATTATTCTTGTCCATGAACAAAGTATATGCTTCTACTTATTTGTATCTTCTTCAATTTATTTCTTAAATGTCTTATAATTTTCCAAGTACAGGCCTTTTACAACTTTGGTTAAATTTATTTCTAGGCATTAAATTCTTTTTGAAGCAATTGTGAATGGGATTGTTTTCTTAGTTTTCCTTTATGATAGTCCATTATTGTTATATAAAAAATAAAACTTATTTCTGGATATTTACTCTGTGTCCTACTATTTACTGAATCCATTGATCAGTTCTAGTAATTTTTTTTTCCTTTTAATTTTATTGTTATTGTATTACATCCATCCCTTTTTTTCTCCCCTCTGTCCCCCTCCCCACCCACCCTTTCCCGCCAAAGTCAATCCCACCTGTTGTCCAGGTCCATGGTTCCTTTATACTAGGTTCTTGTCTAAGCTGCTCCCCTTCTTTGCCTCTGCCTCCCGGCTCCCCCCTACCCCTTTCCTCCTGACCACTGCAGGCCTATTCCTTGTATTCATACACTTGGTTCTGTTTTGCTTGTTGTTAGTTTTGCTCATTATTGTCCCGTAATGGGTGAGAACATATGATACCTGTCCTTCACTGACTGGCTTATTTCACTAAGCATAATATTCTCCAGTTCCATCCATGTTGTTGCAAAGGGTA
>PVIW01012318.1:0-32701 GCA_004026585.1 Noctilio leporinus
TAATCCCAAAACCAGGGCAAGACACAACTAAGAAAGAAAGCTACAGGCCAATATCTCTGATGAACATAGATGCTAAAATTCTCAACAAAATATTGGCCAATTGGATTCAGCAGTATATTACAAAGATCATACACCATGATCAAGTGGGCTTCATCCCAGGGATGCAAGGATGGTACAACATTCGTAAATCAATAAATGTAATACACCATATCAACAAATTGAACGATAAAAACCATATGATCATATCAATAGATGCTGAAAAAGCATTTGATAAAGTACAGCGACCATTTATGATAAAAACCCTTAGCAAAATGGGAATAGGGGGAGCATACCTCAACATCATAAAGGCCATCTATGAGAAACCTGAAGCCAACATTATACTTAACAGACAAAAACTGAAAGCTTTTCCCCTAAGATCAGGAATGAGACAAGGCTGTCCACTTTCTCCACTTCTATTCAACATTGTCTTGGAAGTTCTAGCTATAGCCATCAGAGAAGAAAAAGGAATCAAAGGTACCCAAATTGGAAAGGAGGAAGTCAAACTGTCATTATTTGCAGATGATATGATAGTGTACATACAAAACCCAATGGGCTCCACCAAAAACTTACTCAACCTAATAAGCAAATTTAGCAAAATAGCTGGGTATAAAGTCAATATCCAGAAATCAAAAGCATTTTTGAATACCAATAATGAAACAACAGAAATAGAAGTGAAAAAACAAATCCCATTTACCACAGCAACAAGAAAAATCAAGTACCTAGGAATAAACTTAACTAAGGAGGTAAAAGACATGTACTCAGAATACTACAGAACAATGAAGAAAGAAATCAAAGAAGATACAAATAAATGGAAGCATATACCATGTTCATGTATGGAAGGAACTAACATCATTAAAATGTCCATACTACCCAAAGCAATCTACATATTCAATGCAATCCCAATTAAAATACCAATGACAGACTTCACAGAAATAGAAAAAAATACTTCAAAAATTTATATGGAGCCAAAAACTTCCATGAATAGCCACAGCAATCTTGAGAAAGAAGAACAAGGTAGGAGGAATCACAATCCCGGACTTCAAACAATACTACAAGGCTACTGTCATCAAAACAGCATGGTACTGGCATAAGAATAGACATATAGATCAATGGAACAGAATAGAGAGCTCAGAAATTAACCCAGGACTCTATGGTCAACTAATATTTGACAAAGGGGAAAAGAACATCAAATGGAGTAAAAACACTCTCTTCAACAAATGGTGTTGGGAGAACTGGTCAGCAACATGCAAAATGATAAAACTAGACCAATAACTTACACCATACACCAAAATAAACTCAAGATGGATAAAGGATTTAAACATAAGCAGTGCTACCATAAAGGTCCTGGAGAAAAATATAGGCAGTAAATTTTTGGATATCCTACGCAAAAATATGTTTACTGATACTTCACCAAGGGCAAAGGAAATAAAAGAACAAATCAATAAATGGGACTGTATCAAATTGAAAAGTTTCTGTTCAGCTACAGAAAATATCAGCAAAATTCAAAGGGAACCAACTGTATGAGAAAACATAATTGTCAATGATACCTCAGACAAGGGTCTGATCTCCAAAATATATAAAGAACTAATGCGACTCAACACCAGGGAGACAGACAGCCCAATTCAAAAATGGGCCAAGGACCTGAACAGACAACTCACATAGGAAGATATACAAAGGGCCCAGAGGCATATGAAAGAATGCTTAACATCACTAGTCATCAGAGAGATGCAAATTAAAACCACAATAAGATACCACCTCACACTTGTCAGAATGTCAATCATCAGCAAATCAACAAACAACAAGTTTTGGCAAGGATGTGGGGCAAAGGGAACCCTCATACACTGTTGGTGGAAATGTAGGCTGGTGCAGCCACTGTGGAAAACAGTATGGGCTTTCCTTAAAAAAACTAAAAATGGAACTGCCTTTCAATCCAGCAATTCCACTACTTGGACTATACCCAAAGAATCCTGAAACACCAATTCATAAGAACCTATGTACACCTATGTTCATAGCAGCACTATTTACAATAGCCAAGTGCAAGTGCTGGAAACAGCCTAAGTGCCCATCAGTGGATGATTGGATCAAAAAACTTTGGTACATTTACACAATGGAATTCTATATAGCAGAGAGAAAGAAGGAACTTGTACCCTTTGCAACAACATGGATGGAACTGGAGAGTATTATGCTTAGTGAAATAAGCCAGTCAGTGAAGGACAAATATTATATGATCTCACCCATTACAGGACAATAATGAACAAAACTAACTAGAAGCAAAACAGAACCAAATATATGAATAAAGTGAATAGGTCTTCAGTGGTTAGGGGGAAAGGGGTTCGGGGGAGGGGGGAGGCAGAGGCAAGGAAGGGGAGCAGCTTAGACAAGAACCTAGTATAAAGGAACCATGGACATGGACAGCAGGTGGGATTAACTTTGGGGGGAATGGTTGGATGGGGAGGGGGACAGAGGGGAACAAAAAGGGGATGTATGTAATACAGCAATAAAATTAAAAAAAAAAAAAAAGGATGAACATTTTAAGGCTTTAGATTCCAAAATGCCCTGCAGACAGAGGTTGTGTTTATTGCAATGCCCATCAGCAAAATAGAGTGCTCATTTTCCCACACCTGCCCCAACATGGTTTTTGTAGTTTTTCTATTATTTAAAAACATGGAAAATAAAAAAAATTATATCTTGTTTAAAAAAAATGGATACAATCTTGAAGGGACAATGTTAAGTAATTTCATATGCAGTTTTTACATAGATAACAGAGATCCAGTTAAAATGTGTATTACCTTTTGTGGTTTGGAAACAGTTCCTGTGACAGAATACCTACTAGGTTTGCAGGTTCAATCCATAGTAAGGGCATATACCTAGATTTTGTGCCCAATCCCAGGTCTGGTTGTGTACAGGAGGCAACTGATGAATGTTACTTTCTCACATTGATGTTTCTCCATCAGTTTTTCTCTCTTGCTCGCCCTTCCTTTGTCTTTAATATCAATGAAAACATATCCTTGGGTGAGGATTTTAAAAGGTCATGTTAATATTTCACTCACTAAATATGGAAGGGTCTTCTAGACATAAAAACAGAGAAATAAGTTGCAAAACATGGGATTTAGAACTTTAAATAAATATGCAAACACTTAAGTTCTGCATTGTAGGAACACCATAAACAAAATAACAAGAAAGGCACATTGGAAATATATTAAGAACACTATGGCTAAAATGGGATTCATATGGTAATTCCCTTCCTATTTCTTTCACCTATACAAATCTTACTCAGGTGTTATAGTCTAAACCAAGTTCCAGTTCATCCTTAATTGCTCCAGCTTGTACTGATGTTTAAGCAGTTACAATATATAATGTGGGGGAAGGAAAAACTTTCCTCTATCCTCAACTGGATAGAGGAAAGAATCCTTAATTCTTTGAGCTTGATTAATGATTAAATCCATACAAGAAAGTTTAAAAAGAGAAAATGACTAAAGTTAATTATGTGCGTATGATGGAAACCCCACATACATGAAAGTTCAGGGATAGAAAGTTAAAATGTGTTATATCTGGCATTCTGAGCTAAGGATGTGGTAAGGTGCCTTGGGATTTCAAAAGGTTATTGCAGAATGATAACAATAGATGTTTAGTAAATAGAAGGTTACCTTCCCCTATAGGTAGGTCATATAAAGTTATCTCTAATAATCTCTTATTATGGGTAGGCCCTTAATTCAAATTCTTCTAAGTTGTTAAAGGAATGGGCATGAGACGAGGCACAAGTTTCTCTTGAGCCCAGTGTTTCAGTTGAGTTGCCTTTAGTTCAAAATAATCTGCATACCACAGAGGCATATCATAAGGTGACTTGTTCTGAACCCCTATAATATCACACATTGTGGTACTTAATTATACATTGTCTTGTATAGTTCCTAATGCTAGATATGTATGACTTTTCTTGCAGGTCAGATCATAAACTCCTTCAGGCATGAACTATATTTTATAGTGTTTCTATAAAGCCTTGAATCCAGGCCTGCTAAGCACATGAGAGATATGGAATAATTGTTCATGTATGAACTGAGTACATGACCCTTCCATAATATGTACTATGTGAGGTCTGTCCTAAAAGTATTGAGCCAATGTCAATATAATTAAAACAGTTTGCATGGCCGATACTTTGGGGACAGACCTGTAGTACACAGAATCATATGGGGTGGGAGGCAGGCACTCTTTCCGCAATTCTCTAAAAAGAAAAAAAATGAATTTTAATTCCTTTAAAATGTAATTGTCAAAAGTACATGAAATGTTATTTAAATAATGAAACAAGAGTCACTGTTTGATAACAATGTAAAAATTACACATTTTTAAAGATAGAATATAAAACAAATAAAAATACAGTTATTTTGAAAAACCTATCTTACCAAACAATTCAATCATGCCCTCTTTCCAGTTTTTGTTTTTTTCTACTGGTCTGCCTACCTGAATTTATTTATTTATGTAAACCTTTCCTTCTTTGGTCATGCATATTTAAGCTATAGGTAGTGGTAAGCTTGATTAATAACTAATTATTTGAAAGTAATGTAAGCATCACAGAAGCAAGAGTTGACAGAGTGGATATAAGCACTTTCCTGGAGATAAAGGGTCTTTAAATATAGCCTTTTCATATTTACAGTTATTTCTACTATGAAAATGGGGACAGGGTATTGCTGCTATTTGAGTCAATAATTTTACTTCCGTTGGTAAGATAATTTTTATTGTGACTATCTTCCTTAGCTTGATAATATTGAAATTCATCTATCTAATGTTCTTTGTTTTGGTTCAATTCTCACCAAGCAACTGTCTGACTATAACTTGGTTCCATATAAGTGCCTATAGAGAGAAAATATGCTGGTCATGCAAACATCAAGTCTTTCAGCAACTGTGATTTTTTTTAAACTAAGTACTAATAAGTAGTTATTATGTCTTTGTTGTTATTTGGTTCAATGCAAGTGTTCTTTTGAAAGACTGGTCTTATTTAGGCTTATTACTAACATGGAGCTTCTGTAGGCAAAGCCATTAACCATCTGCATTTCTGTCTGTGACTTACTTTTGCTATTTTGAAATTCTACACCCTAATGCCTAATGTGTTTAGGATCACCTAAAAAAAAATACAAGCTGCTAGACTTGGGGAAGAAATTCTATACCAGGTCTGTTTCTTGGCAGGACCTTGAAACAGAATCTTGGCAAAATCATGCAGTTTATTTCCTTACTGTGTGCTGGAAAGAATCTACCTGATTGCCTAGGAAATAAAAATGAACTCACCTTATGTTTTTGGCCACTAAATGGTATTTGGAATTCTGGCAAGTGACAAATAAAAGTGTCTCTCTATACCATCCAAAAAGCATTTAAACAGTCATAAGCTTCTTTCTTAAGCTATTGTACTGTCCATGATAAAGCATCATAATTAATTATATTTTGACCTCTCGTTCAACTTTCTCTATGATCTTGAATGTTGGTTGCTTGGAACACACACCAGCATTCATGCTATATTACACATTTATTAGTTATCTTGTCTACTTACAATTACTTTTTCACTTAGACATTCTCTAGTTATTGAAATTTTTTCTAATGGATGGAAATGCTCATTCTACAATGTTCAGAGCACCTCTTTCTCTCCCTTGCCCTTCCCCCAAATGAAGAATTCAGAATTTCAAACCCAATATTTGATGTAATTACATTTATTTAATAAATATAATAACCTATTTTTCTACAGGACTTATTGTATGATTATAATGAGGACAAAAAGCTTTTGAAGACTTTTCCAAAATCACTTTCAATTATTGTATAACCCTGATTATTCAAAAGAGTTAGAGATGTACTTAACAAACAGAAAGGGTACTTTATTTTCTTTATAATTATGTGATAAAGTTTAAGAAATTAGCTATTAAGCCATCATTCTCTTTTGTTCATACAATCCACAGAGGAGATGTATCCCTTATTCCTGATTATTTGTCTGCCCTTTCCCTCTTCCACTTTGCTTTTGTTGAATTTCTAATGATGCTCTAATAACAATAAAAACAGCTATAGTGGTGGCAGCAGCAAGAGGAGCACTCATTTATATACTGACTACATAATATGCACTTAACATTTTGATAAGCCCTTTACAATAATTAATTTGCTACCTCTCGCTTCAATGCTCTGAGGCAGGCACCACTATTTCCCCCATTTTATACATGAAGAAATGAAGAATAAAAGAGGTTAAGAAATCTTTCCAAGATCAGATAGCTAATAAATTGCTGCTCTTAGATTCAAACCCAGGTCCATTTGATTCTGGAAGTTATGCACTTACCCCGATCTTTGGGAGACTATAGGTACATGTATATTTATACATGCTTATCACTTGCTCAAGATATGTTGAACTATAACCCCACAGAAAGCAATACTAGGCAGAGTGTGTGTAGTCTTAGTATGAATCTTTGGGGAACCAAGGGAACACCTAGTTTATCAGTCATATCAGCTAAATCAGGGGTGTCAAACTCATTTTCACCAGAGGCCACATCAGCCTCATGGTTGCCTTCAAAGGACCAAATGTAATTTTAGGATTGTATAAATCTAAATACTCCTTAACAGTTAAGTGAGCTGGGTAGAAACAAGGTGCTGGGCTGAAGGTACCAAGCCAGAAAAAACAAGGTAGAAGGCAGGATTCGGCCCACTGGCCTTGTGTTTGCCACTTATGAGCTAAATCATCAATGGGGTGGCATGTGGCCACATCACTGAAACATTCATAAAAATCACATTTTAGTAAAAGGCCTTAAATCATTCATTAATAAACTGGCATGTTGTGGTATTTGTGAAATTTATATCAGGGTTTATTTATCACAAGGCAATCATATTCTATAAGTCATTCAAATTAAAGGAGATATGTTTGCTACAAAGAATATACTCCTGAATTGAGACTGAGAAATCAGAGGTAAAAGTAAGATATATTTATGCTGCATTCAGATATTAAAAGGCAGAATAAAGTTAAGGAAAACAATAAAAAATAAGACCTATGTTTTCTTAATGCTTGTTTGACTGTGGCCAATTCAAACAAATCACCTTTTCTGGGTGCTCTGACTTGCCTGAAATCTCAGTCACTGGGTTATCTAGAGAGCTGCTGTGGAGCATCATAGATAAGTAAGAATGCTTGTCCTTCAAGTCTCACTTAGTCCACTCTAGTATTTACCAAGAGCTAGAATGTGTGGTTTATACAGAGACACAAAGGACTTTGTAAGAAAACATTTAACAATCCCCAGCCAGAAAATGAGTATGATTTTACGACTAGAGCATAATCATCAAGGGACACAAATAAATCGATGGGAAATGAGAAACTCTAGTCAGGAAGTTCTTTTCAAATCTCTGGGGTGCAGGCAATACGTTTATGAAAAACTGAAAACAAATAAAGAAATCCCATCTGACATTTCATTCACACTTTATTAGTGAACATTTTTCACTTAGGATTTTTACATGTAAATTCCAGACTGCTGTTTTCTTCTCACTGTCAGTGGATTCTGGTTATTGCCCACTTCATCATTAGCAGCTGTAATAAAGCCAGCATTAGAGTCTTCAGTAGATGGTAAAATCACCATCCTCATGTGAGTTTGGCATCATGGGCCTGGCCAAGTTATAAGTTGAGACACAGGTGACATCTTTGAACTGTTTTACCAAACAGTGAGTCTGTAGGCATATTTGACTTCTAGTAGATCACTTTTCATTTAACAAGAATATTCAATTATTAATAGTCCTCAACTTAATTTGTTGCAAAAGACTCAAACTCTTAGAAATGGCACAAATGATAGGGTTTACCCTTTTTTCTTTGCTAGTGAAAAGTTATATCCTTCATACTGCTCTAGCTTGGTCACAATTTTGCCATTAATCCTCTGCTTAGGCAACACTTTCATGTAGAACTGTTGCAAATACTTCCACATAAACAGAGTCTGGGGAGCAGCTGTCTAGGCTTCTAACCACCAAACACTAAAGATTACATGAAGGCAGAAACCTTTCTATGGTGACATGAAACTACCCAAGGATGAAGACATTCTTGCTACCAGAGGATTAAAGACATTGGGTGTTGTAATATTAAAGTTCCAAGACAGAATTCCTTAACTCAAGAGATAAAAAGATGACTCAAATTCTATTTGAGCATCACAGTCTTATCCCCTTTAAAATGACATGTTTTTATCCAAGAGAATCTGCATGTGTCTATGTGTAAGGTATAGAAATATGTATATAACTCGGTATGATACATTAAAATTAGATTAATTTTAGAGTAATCAAAGTATTACCTTATAAAACTGCATTAATTAAAACTCTTCCATATACCATAATCTTGAAACATTCACCTAAGCATTAGAAATATTTTTATCTAATTATTTAGTACATTTCTTAGCAATGATGACCGAACCATATAAGTGAAGACAAATAATGTACACTAATGACATATTGCTATTTATATCATCCTCCTGAATATATTTTCCAGAACTTTAATAAATAATTATAATATTTCCATATTATGATTCAAAGTACCTTACACAAATCAACTGCTACAGTCTCCATAGCTAAATATTGTCATAAAGGATGGTGAGGACATATGTCTCTTTGAGTTAACTTTCTTGGGCCTTTGATATTTACATAGAAATAATACCCCCTAATGCTTCTGATCCACATAAAGTTAATTATATGCTACTATTAAAGCAGATTGCAAGAGACATTGACAGTTGGAAAGGCCTAATGACCAGATGGATGAGAATATTTCATGGTTGGCTAAATTTGCCAGGATTTTTACATGCCATTTTTTTTGTTTTTGCTACAAACATGAATACTTAAGTATTTTTTTAAAATAAACTTAGCCTATTAAATCATCACATTTGGAGTACAAGAGAACTGAAAAGGCTAAGTAGTATATTCCATATTTGGGACCATAATTTTTCACCATCTAAATAAATGTTGAATGTGTAGATTTTTATTTTTTCCTCAAAACTAGTAAAACTGTAATCCATAGGAATAACAAAGTACATCCTCTAATATAGTCAGTATCTATGAAGCATTAAAAAATATGTCGATGATTTAGGGAGTAAAATCAAACCAATTACATAATGTCCCTACCTCAAATTATTTGAGGAAACATTTGATTTTATAACTAGTTGTGTTAATGAAACAATAATTCCATTCATGTAGTGCTTTTTATTTTAAGTATGTCTTAGACAGTATCTCATTTATTCCTCATAACAATTCAGTGATATAGTTCCCAGTACAAGATTATTTTCATAATAATTCTGATAATTATTATCAGAATGCATTAAGCACTTCTCCTTTCTCCTCAAATTTTCAACTTTGATTTGCTAATCTTTGTCATAATCTCATCACATTCTTCCTAGACATAATGGATACACTCAACTGGCCACTGCCTCATCTTCCACCAAAATTTTACCAACACACAGGCATCTGCTCCCATTTAACAACTTCAGCAGCAGCAACAATAACTGGCACTTACTTACAACTTAATATGTGTCAACCATTATTTATATACATTTCACTCTTTTGAACCTATTTATTTATTTAAATATTTTATTTATTATTTTTAGAGAGAGGCAGAGAGGGGGAGAAATATCAATGTATGGTTGCCTTTCACCTGTCTCCAGCTAAGGACCTGTCTGGAGACCTGGCTTGCAACCTGGTTATGTACCCTGGCTGGGAATGGAACCAGTGACCCTTGGGTTCACAAGCCAGCACCTATCCATTAAGCCACCAGCCAAGTGAACCTATTTAATATTCACAATAACCCTATAAACTATGTACTATTACTATATCCACATTTTAATTTTTCCAGTTTTGTTGAGATAAAATTGACATATATAATGTTGTACATATAAGATTAGAGAATACACATAATGATTTGATGTATGTACATCATTTACTTTGGATAGGTAATAAACACAAATATTTTTTTTTCCATGTGAGAACTTTTAAGATTTATTCCCTTAGCATTTTTTTTTTTTAGTATTCAATACAGTATTGTTAGCTACGGTCACCATGTTGTATATCCCCAGGACTTATAATTGGATGGTCAAATCTTTTGACCCCCTTCAGTCAATTCCCTTACCTGCACCCCTCACTCCGTGGAACAGGAAGGCTCAGATAGCACCTTGATTGTTTGCAGTCCCCCTGGGGCACAAAGATCAAATTGCTTGTGGTCTCCTGGAGTCAGGGTGGATCATATCTTCAGTTCAGGAAAAGTCAGCTTTTTATATGCATTCTTTACTAAGCTTATTAACTATTACCTAATGCTAACATTTTCCAATTATTGAGTTTACCATCAACATGAGTTCAAATCTATATGTTGATGTCTCTCAAATCTATAGCTCTTGTCTGAACTGCTCTTCTGACCTTCAAAAATCATATACTACATACAACTCCCTATTCTACACTGCTACTTATAAAGTCTAAAAGACTTCTCAACATTGATAAATCTCAAACAAGCCACAGAGTTCCAGTTCTAAATATGCTCCCTGCCAGGTGCCTTCTCCTTTTGAATAAACACCCAGTTGTTGAAGCTAAAAACAAAATGCAGGCACCATCCTCAATTCTCTTTCCTTTAAATTTCAGGTCTCATTCATCAGTAAATCCTGTCATGCCTTCAAAAATCTATTTCCTAAAACATTTCTATTGTTAAATGTTTCAAATTCATCTCTATTGGGTTAGAAAGCTCCAGTTTAAATCACTATTATCCATTACCTGGATTATTATAATATGCTCCTAATTTGTCTCCCTAATTCTACTCATTTCCCACTACAACCTGTTCTGTTTATAGCATCAACAGTATATTTTGAAAACATTAAGCTGACATTATTGTTTCACAGCTTAAAACCTTTCACTATCTATCCATTAAACCTAAAATAAATTCAAATCCCATTTCATGGATTACAAGGTATTATATGATGTAGCATCTTCCTTTTTCTCCACCCTCAGGTTCCTCCACTTGCCCGATCAATAATTATTCTCAAGTTAGACTGAATCTTATATACTAAGTTTATTTCTATTTCAGAGACTTTGAAATATATAAACATATTTTTGTAATTGTACTTGGATGACTTCTCTCCCAAATATGTGCCATGCTGCCTGTTTCTTCTCTTTCAGGTCTCAAAGCCAGCTGTACAGGAAGACTTTACCCAACCACCCTTGGTAAACTGGTCACCTAGTCAATCTCCCTCAAAGTAACCTAGTTTTTCTTGTTTTTTATATTATTATTTTTAACTTTATCATTGTTGTATTACATCCATCCCCTTTTTTGCTCCCCTCTGTCCCCCTCCCCATGCACCCATTCCCCCCAAAGACAATAACACCTGTTGTCCATGTCCATGGTTCCTTTATACTAGGTTCCTGTCTAAACTGCTCCCCTTCCTTGCCTCTTCTTCTCCCCTCCCCCCAACCCTCTTCTCCCTGACCACTGAAGGACTATTCATTGTATTCAAACATTTGGTTCTGTTTTGCTTGTTGTTAGTTTTATTGATTGTTGTCCTGTAATGGGTGAGATTGTATAGTATTTGTCCTTCATTGACTGGCTTATTTCACTAATCATAACACTCTCCAGTTCCATCCATGTTGTTGCAAAGGGTAGGAGTTCCTTCTTTCTTTCTGCTGTATAGTATTCCATTGTGTAAATGTACCAAAACTTTTTGATTCAATCATCCACTGATGGGCACTTAGGCGATTTCCAGCACTTGGCTATTGTGAATAGTGCTGCTATGAACATAGGTGTACATAGGTTCTCATGAATTGATGTTTCAGGATTCTTTGGGTATAGTCCAAGTAGTGGAATTGCTGGAACAAAAGGCAATTCCATTTTAAGTTTTTTGAGGAAACCCCATACTGTTTTCCACAGTGGCTGCACCAGACTACATTCCCACCAACAGTGCACCAGGGTTCCCTTTTCCCCACATCCTCACCAACACTTGTTGTTTGTTGATTTGTTGATGATTGCCATTCTGACAGGTGTGAGGTGGTATCTTATTGTGGTTCTAATTTGCATCTCTCTGATGACTAGTGATGTTGAGCATTCTTTCATATGCCTCAGGGCCCTTTGTATATCTTCCTCAGTGAGTTGTCTGTTCAGGTACTTGGCCCACTTTTTAAATTGGGCTGTTTCCCTGGTGTTGAGTCACATTAGTTCTTTATATATTTTGGAGATCAGACCCTTGTCTGAGGTATCATTGGCAAATATGTTTTCCCATACAGTTGGTTCCCTTTGAATTTTGCTGATATTTTCTTTAGCTGAACACAAACTTTTCAATTTAATATCACCCCATGTGTTGATTTGTCCTTTGATTTCCTTGGCCCTTGGTGAAATATCAGTAAACATATTTCTGTGTAGGATATCCAAAAGTTTACTGCTTGTATTTTCCTCCAGGACCTCTATGGTGGCACTGCTTATGTTTAAATCCTTTATCCATCTTGAGTTTATTTTGGTGTATGCTGTAAGTTGGTGGTCTAGATTTATCATTTTGCATGTTGCTGTCCAGTTCTCCCAACACCATTTGTTGAAGAGACTGATTTTAATCCATTTGATATTTTCACCCTTTGTGAAATATTAGTTGACCATAGAGTCTTAGGTTAATTTCTGGGCTCTCTATTCTGTTCCATTGATCTATATGTCTATTCTTATGCCAGTACCAGGCTGTTTTGATGACAGTAGCCTTGTAGTATTGTTTGAAGTCCGGTATTGTGATTCCTCCTACCTTGTTCTTCTTTCTCAAGATTGCTGTGGCTATTCATGGGCATTTTTGGCTCCATATAAATTTTTGAAGTATTTTTTCTATTTCTGTGAAGTCTGTCATTGGTATTTTAATTGGGATTGCATTGAATCTGTAGATTGCTTTGGGAAGTATGGACATTTTAATGATGTCGATTCTTCCCATCCATGAACATGGTATATGCTTCCATTTATTTGTATCTTCCTTGATTTCATTCTTCATTGTTCAGCAGTTTTCTGCGTACAGATCTTTTACCTCCTTAGTTAAGTTTATTCCTAGGTACTTGATTTTTCTTGTTGCTATGGTAAATGGGATTTGTTTTTTCGCTTCTATTTCTGTTGTTTCATTATTGGTATACAAAAATGCTTTTGATTTCTGGATATTGACTTTATACCCAGTTATTTTCCTAAATTTGCTTATTAGATTAAAATTTTGGTGGAGCCTATCGGGATTTGTATGTACACTATCATATCATCTGCAAATAAGGAGAGTTTGACTTCCTCCTTTCCAATTTGGATACCTTTGATTCCTTTTTCTTCACTGATGGCTATGGCTAGAACCTACATGACGAAGTGGAGAAAGTGGACAGCCTTGTCTCGTTCCTTATCTTAGGGGGAAGCTTTTAGTCTTTGCCCATTAAGTATGATGTTGGCTTCAGGTTTCTCATAGATGGCCTTTATGATTTTGAAGTATGCTCCCTCTATTCCCATTTTGCTGAGGGTTTTTATCATAAATGGTTGCTGTACTTTATCAAATTCTTTTTCAGCATCTATATGATCATATGGTTTTTGTCTTTCAATTTGTTGATGTGGTGTATTACATTTATTGATTTACGAATGCTGTACTATCATTGCATCCTTGTGATGAAACCCATTTGGTCATGGTGTATGATCTTTGTAATATACTGCTTAATCCAGGTAGCCAATATTTTGTTGAGAATTTTAGTATCTATGTTCATCAGAGATATTGGCCTGTAGCTTTCTTTCTTAGTTGTGTCTTGCCCTGGTCTTGGGATTAGAATAGTATTGGCCTCATAGAAAGAGTTTGGGAGTCTTCCCTCTTCCTGAATTTTTTGGTATAGGTTGAGAAGGATAGGAGTTAGTTCTTCTTTAAATGTTGGGTAAATTTCACCTGTGTATCCATCTGGTCCAGGGCTTTTGTGCTTTGGGAGATTTTGGATGACTTCTTTAATTTCACTAGTTGTTACTGTCCTTTTCAGGCTTTCTGCTTCTTCTGGGTTCAGTTTTGGTAGATTATACCTTTCCAGAAATGTGTCCATTTCATCCAGGTTTTCATATTTTTGTCATATAGTTGTTTGCAGTAATTTATTACAATCTTTTGTATTTCTGAGGTATCAGTTGTGATTTCTCCTCTGTCAGTTCTAATTCTGTTTATTTGGGTCCTCTCTCTCTTTTTCTTGATCAGTCTGGATAAAGGTTTGTCAATGTTGTTTATTTTTCAAAGAACCAGCTCCTGGATGTGTTGTTTTTTCAAATTGTAATTTGAACCTCTGAGTTATTTAGTTCTGCTCTGATCTTGTTGATTTCCTTCCTTCTACTTGCTCTGGGCTTTGTTTGCTGTTGCTTCTCTAGTTCTTGCAGCTTTATGGTTAGGTTGTTTTTATAAACTTCTTGTGACCTTTTTAGGAAGGCCTGTATGCTATAAATTTCCCTCTGAGCACTGCCTTTGCTGTATCCCATAGGTTTTAGGATGTTGTGTGTTCTTTGTCATTTGTTTCCAGGAAACTTTTGATTTCATTTTGATCTCATTGTTAACCCCTTCATTGCTTAAAAGCATGTTATTCAGTCTCCATGAGTTAGAGAATTTTTGGTTTGTTCCCTTGAGATTGGTTCCTAGTTTCAAGCCATTGTGATCTGAGAAGATACTTTGCATGATTTCAATTTTCCTGTATTTGTGGAGGCTTGTCTTGTGACATACCATATGGTCTATCTTAGAGAATGATCCATGTGCATTTGAAAAGAATGTGTATTTTGCTTCTTTGGGGTAAAAGACTCTGTATACATCACTTAGGTCCATTTCCTCCAGAGTGTTGTTCAATGCCACAACATTTGTGGGGGTTTTTTGTTTGGAAGATCTGTCCATTGTTGATAGTGGGGTATTAAAATCCCCTACCATTAGTGTGTTGCTGTCTATAAACATAAAGTCTTCCAAGATTTTCCTTATATATTTCGGAGCTCCTATGTTGGGTGCATATATGTTTATCAGAGTTATTTCTTCTTGATGGATTGTTCCCTTAAATATTATATACTGTCCTCCTTTTCCCTTTTTATGGCCTTCATTGTAAAATCTATTTTGTCTGAAATAAGCATTGCTATCCAGCTTTTCTTTTGTGTCCATTTGCATGATACATATTTTTTCATCCCTTCACTCTAATCTGTGTCGAAGTTTTGTTCTGAGGTGGGTCTCTTGAAGACAGCATATATGTGGGTCATGTTTTCTTATCCATTCGGCTACCCTATGTCTTTTGATTGGTGCATTTAATCCATTTACATTTAAGGTTATTATTCATTGATATTTGTTCATTGCCATTTTCTCCCTTTGTATCTATATTCCTCTTTGGCTTTCTCCGTTTCTTCATTTTATTTATTTATTTTTAAAGCAGACCCATTAGCATTTCTTGCAATGCTGGTTTGGTAAAGTTGTATTCTTTCCATCTTTTTTTGTCTGGGAAACTCTTTATTTCTCCCTCTATCTGGAATGAGAGCCGTGCTGGTTAGAGTATTCTTGGCTGCAGGCCTTTGTTTACCACGACTTGAAATATTTTTTGCCATTCCCTTCTGACTTGAATTGTTTCTGTTGAATAATCATTTGATAGCCCTATTGGAGCCCCTTTGTATGTCATTTGTCTTTTCTCTCTTGATGCTTTTAGGATTCTTTCTTTACCTTTGAAATTAGCCATTTTAATAATAATGTGCCTTGGTGTCAGTCTGTTTGGGTTGATATTCATTGGGACCCTCTGTGCTCCCTGAGCATGATTAATCTTTTCACTCATCAAGTTAGAGAAATTTTCTATCATGACTTTTTTTAACATGTTTTCCATTCCTTGTTTCTCTTCTCCTTCTGGTATCCCTATGATACGGATATTGTTACATTTCATGTTGTCCTGCAGCTCTCTTAAACACTCTTCAATCTTGTTCAGCCTTTTTTATTCTCTTGTATTTTCTTGGAGTATTTGTTCATATTATCCTCCAACTCGCTGATCCAGTCCTCTGCTTCCTCTAGCCTTCTGTTGATTCCTTCTACCATGTTCTTCAGCTCAGAAATGGTATTATTCATTTCCTCCTGGCACTTATTGATAGTTTCTATGTCCTTTTTGATGCTGTTGTAGCTCTGAGTAAGTTCCTTGTAACTTCCCTGGAGTTGTTTATCATTTTCTTTGAGCTGGCTAAGCTCATGAGCTTCTCTATTATCATTCTTTTGAATTTCTTATCTGATATTTTGTGTGCCTCTGTTTCATTTAGTGGTCTTTCTGGGGATTCTTCCTTTCCTTTTGGTGAAGAACTGATTGTTTTTTTCCCCATTTTGGGTGTCTTTTGTTCCTTGCTTTGTTTTTTGTTTTTTGTTTGTTTGTTTTTTGTTTTTTCCTTGGGTTATTCTACTTTGCTTCCTTGCCTTAATTGAGCATCCTTCTGTGTTAGGAGATTTGTGGAGTTCAATGTTTCAGTCTCCCAGATTTTCTCCACTTGTTGTTCTTGATGTGGCCTTTATTTTGGCTGTCTGGTTGTATTCTGGATTGGTTGTGTATGTTGCTTCTTTCCATCCAGTCAAGATGCTCCTTCTATCCTTTCTCACAGAAATGAGGAGAGGGAGAATCAGAAAGCCTCAAGTATGAGTTAACAGTGTAAGCCTATGTATATAGTTGCTGCATCTGCCTCCCTGTTCACCCTTAGTGGTCCCTGATTAGTCCAGGTGGAGCCAGGACCTGTGGTCTTATAGCAGAGAAAAAAAATTTTTTAAAGGAAAAAATAACAATAGAAAGAAAATAATAATAATAATAATGCAAGGGTTTAGGTGGCTGTTCACCCTTTATGATCTCTAATTGTTCCAGGTGGAGCTAGGGTCTGTGGGCTTTAACAGGAAGAAAAGAAAGAAAAAAAGGGGGGAAAAGAGAAAAGGAAGAAAGAAAAGAATAAAGATAGGGTTTAGGTGGCTGGGGAGGGGAGGAATACTTAGATTGAGGTCTGGGAATGCATTGTAGGCAGAGAGTGAGTAGACTTTAAACCACAAGTAGGGGGAGAGTCTTGGGTATTTAGGTGGATTGTGATAGGAGGATTAAAAATATATGAAAAGTAACTTTGAAAAGGATATGTTAGGGATTAATAGTTCACGTAGCTCTAGGTGTAACTCAGGTGCTTGAGATTAGCAGCAATCCATTTCCTGAGTCTGCCTCTTTTTCTTGGTCAGGTCTCTGCAGTCTACAGTCAAGCTGTGTGGTCTTGGAGTGGCAGGGCCTCTGATTGTCACAGTCAGGGCTGATTCTGAGTGCCAGCCCCCAGATAGGCTGGACCTTCAGTAGCCTACCTGGGTTTTAGGGCTGCAAGTGTTATGGGTCCTGCAGGGTGTCCCCTTCAACTCCTGGCAGAGGTTCCTGCCTATTATGGGTACCTGGCACCCCTGCAGGGCAGCTGACAACCTAGCTGGTTCCTGTGATGACTGACCCTGCCCCCGCAGCTCACGGAGGAGGTGGCCCCTGTCTGTCAACACTGCCCAGCTCCCCGGGGTGAGGGTCAATCCTCCAAGCAGACCAGCTCTCCAAGGAGTCCTTTATGCTGCCTCTGTGATGCGCCCCTCCCAGTGTGTCTGCAGTGTGGCCTTTGTTGCTGGCAATGGGTGGGTCAGTTGCCCCAGCTACAAGTTCCCAGCTCACTGTTTGGAGTTTCTGCAGGAGCCTGGGGGCCTGTGTGGGTGTGCAGGGCTGAGCCTCCCCTTTCGCTGGTGCTTCAAGCTGCTGTTTCCCCGCTGGCCCAGCAGCACCATTTTCAGCCCTCTCTCAGCCCTGGCCTGTGCACTTCCCTGCTCCCCAACTCCTGCTCCCCGCAGGACTCTCCTCCTCAGCCCCTGTCCCAGTGATGAGCTTCCTCTCCTTGTTGCTGGAGCAAGGCTCTCACTCAGTCCCTCCCCTACAGGAGTTCAATTCCTCATTCCCTCGGGCATTTGCCCTTGCTACCCACACTTCACTGTTCAGATTTCTAGTCACCAGGGAGCCTGGAGCTGGCTTCAGTTAAAGACACCCCTCTGGGTAGAGCCACCACTGCCCAGAGCGGACCTCGGCCCGCTGGCCAGTCTGAGGAACTGTCTCACCTGCTCTCCTGTAGGTCTCTGCATCCTCTGGGCTGTGCTCCCCTGAGTCCAGATGCTGACCGCTCCAATTCTTAGGGACCTGAAATCATCTTGCACTCCCTATTCTATCCTCTGGCTGCTCTGGTACTCAAGAACACCATCAGCACTGCTCTCTACTCAGTCGCCATCTTTGATCTCTCTCCGTAACCTAGTTTTTCTTATACTTTTTATTTATCAGAAATATTCTAATTTATTTGCATTTTACTGTCAATCTACCCCATGTCAATCTTGGATCCTTTGCATGGGATCTTTAGCACCTAAAAAGCATCCATACCACAACAGCATTCAATAAATATTTGCTAGCACATTCACTATGATATTCTCACATCTATCGATGGAAATGAAAAAACACAGTAAATATGGGGATTGGTTACATGAGACCATTTAAAAGTGGAACAAGAAACACCATTAAGGAAGGGCCTTACCCCAAATACAGAGCAGTATGCATTGCAAAATGCCAAAATCATATAGATAGAAAGATAGATGATAGAGAGATAGATAGATGTAGATAATTATATAGATGATAGATTATATAGATGGATGATAGATAGATAATAGATGAATAGACAGACCAATGATTTTGTGGCTTGAGTTTTCCAGGCCAATATGATAACCTTTCCACTTTCAAAGTGATTTTATTGCCTTGGAAGTAAGAGATACTTGGAGCCCTGGCTGGTAGCACAGTGGATAAGGTGCCAGCCTGTGAACCCAAAGGTTGCTGGTTCTATTCCCCAGCCAGGGCACATAACCAGGTTGCAAGCCAGGTCTCCAGCCAGGTCTGTAGCTGGAGGCAGGTGAAAGACAACCATACATTGATGTTTCTCTCCCTCTCTGTTTCTCTCCTTTCCTCTCTCTCTGGAAAAATTAAATTAAAAATCTTAAAAAAAAAAAAAAAAAAAGAGATACTTGCTAGATGGCTATGAATTTATGCTTGCCAAAGTTTTCAATAAGTGTAAAGCATATGTCTATAGGACAAAAACTCACCCAAAATAAAATATATGTATATAAATTATAACACCTCTTTCAACTACAATCTGGTAAAATTGGCTGTATACATCCCAAAACAAAGATCATTATAAAGTTAAATTATGCAATCATATTACCTCTTTTTAACAGATTTTTGAGGTATAATTGATATATAAAAAACTACAAATGTTTAATTATACAATTTGATGAGTTTGTACATAAGTGTACACCTGTGCATCACTATTATCAAGGTAACAGATGTATCAATCACCTCCAAAAGTTCTTTTTGTATTTACTTTGTTTATGTTTTGATTTTTCTTATGGTAAGAACATTTAATAGGAGATCTACACTCTCAAAAAATTTTAAGTTCTTAGTACAGTATTGTTGACTATGGAAATTATGTTGTACCACAGATCTCCAGGACATATTCATCTTACATACCCATTGAATAACAACTCCACATTTCCCCCTTCCTCTAGCACCTAGAAATGATCTTTCTATTTTCTGCTTCTACAAGTCTATTTTTATTTTAGTTTCTAAACTTATTTTTAATTTATTTTTATTTTGATTTTTTTCCCATTGAAGCCTAGGTACTTCATATAAGTGGTACCCTTGGTTTTGGCAATAATTTCCTGGCTCTGACACCCCTCAAGCCCAGGCAACAAAAGCAAAATTTGACAACTGGAACTACATCAAACTAAAAGTTTCTGCACAGGAGAATCAACATAATAAAGATACAATCTCTAGAATGGGAAAAAATATTTGCAAACCAAATAATCAGTAAGGGGTTAACAAAAAAAATAGATTAATTCCTATAACCAATAGCAAGAAAATTATAAATAGCTCTATTTTAAAAATGGACCAAGGACTTGAATAGAGTATTTCTCAAAAGAGTATATACAAATAGCCAACCATCAGGATATGAACAGATGCTCACCATCACTAATAATTATGGAAATACATATCAAAACCATAACAAGGTATCAACTCATACCTCTTAGATGGCTATTATTAAAAAAAGAGAGAGATGGATTGGTGCTGGCCTGCAAACCCAAGTGTCGCTGGTTCGATTCTCAGTCAGGGCACATAATTGGGTTGCAAACCAGGTCCCCAGCTGGAGGCAGGTGAAAGGCAGCCATACATTGATGTTTCTCTCCCTTTCTTCCTCCCTCCTTTACCTGCTCTCTAAAAATAATGAATAAAATCTTTTGTAAAAAAGGGAGAGAAGTGTTACAAAGGATATGAAGAAATCAAAACCCTTGTACACTATTGATGGGAAAGTAAAATAATACAGCAGCTATGGAAAAAAGTAACATAGTCTTTTCAAAAAATTCAAAGTAGAACTACTACATGATCCCATAATCTCACTTCTGGCTACATAGCCAAAAGAATTGAAATCAGGAGTCTCAAAGAGATATCTACTCCCTCCATGATCATTGCAGTATTATGCACAATAGCCAAATATGGAAATAACCCAAATGTTCATCAACAGATGAATGGATCAAGAAAATGTCAAATATGCCCTGGCTGGTGGCTCAGTGGGTAGGCGCTGGCCTGCAAACCCAAAGGTTGTTGGTTCCATTCCCAGCCAGGGCATATAACCAGGTTGCAAGCCAGGTCTCCAGCCAAGTCTGTAGCTGGGGGTAAGTGAAAGACAACCATACATTGATGTCTCTCTCCCTCTCTGCCTCTCTCCCTTTCCCTCTCTCTGAAAATAATAAATAAAATCTTTAAAAAAAATAAAAGATGGGGAGCAGCTTAGACAAGAACCCAGTATAAAGGAACCATGGACATGGACAACAGGTGGGATTGACTTTGGGGGGAATGGGTGGGTGGGTGGGGGGACAGAGGGGAAAAAAAATAAAATAAAATAAAATAAAATAAAAATAAATAAATAAAAGAAAATGTCAAATAGCCCTGGCCAGGTAGTTCAGTTCCTTAGAGCATCATTTCAATATGCAAAGGATGCAGGTTCAATCTCTGGTCAGGACACACACAAGAAGCAACCATAAATGCACAAATAAGTTGAATAACAAATCAATGTTTCTCTCTCTTCCCTTCCTCTTTCTCTCTAAAATCAATTTAAAAAAATTTAAAGTACCACATATGCATATTATATAATTCAGCCTTAAAAAATAGGAAACCCTGCCATTTGTGACAACATGTATGAACCTGGAGGGCATTATCTTAAGTGAAGTAAGCCAGTCACGAATGAACAAATATTGTAGGCATATATTTTTAACTTAAATTATCTTCTTTTCCTCACTCAGTTCCTCAGTATGGTCTACTAAACATCTTGTGTATTAGTTTGGTAGGGTGGACTTACAAAGTACCACAAACTAGGTGGCTTAAAATAAAGAAAATTTATGAGTACTCTCTCACTGTTAAGGAGATCAGAAGTCTGATCAAGGTGTTAGCAGGACTGATGACTTATGAAGGCTCTGCTGGAGAATCTATCTCATGCTTCTTTACTAGCTTTTAGAGGTTGATGGCAATCCTTGGAATTCCTTGACTTGGAGTTGCATTACTGCAATCTACTGTGCCGTTTTCACATGGCCTTCTTCCCTGTTTGTATGTCATTTTTCAAATCTCTCTTTCCTTATAAAGACACTAGTCATCGGATTCAGGTCTCACCCTAATCCAGTATGACCTCATCTGATCTTGATTATATCTGTGAAGACCCTATTTCCAAATAAGGTCACATTACATGTACTGGGGTTTAGGACCTTAATATCCTTGTTTTAGAGAGGGGGCAATTGAACTCATAACATTTTTATTAGATTGCAGTAGTTTGTAATTCACATTAGTATTTTACATATAGTACTTTGAGCTTCAGGTTTAACAATGTATGTGTTTGCATTTTATGTTTGGATTTACATCTTATTTTTCTTTAGAAAGGTATTTTAAGACTTCAAACAACACATGTTAAACAAAAAGTCCCAAAAGCCCTATTTCTAAAGGAATCATGCTATTTTTGCAATTTTTATTTTGGCCTTTGCCTGGTCTTTCAAATAGAGACAACCATCTGTCTAACTTAGTTTTAAAAATCTTGGCAAGAAATAATTTTGACATGGAATATGAGATTTGAAGGGCAAATTCATTTTAATTAAATTACTTTTCTAAAGATTGACTAAAGTAGCTGCCCCCAGTTGGTGCCATTTTGAATGTTGCCAAGTATTGGGGTAACCATCAGGGTATTTTCCTTTACTAATGAAACAAAGTTAGTATCATTATAGAAAAAAAGTCTAGAATGAATACACTAAGTTGTCACTCTATCTCTGGAAATAGTCCTAAGCCAGTAACTTTTATTATTTTTTAAAAATATTTTATTTATTATTTTCAGAGAGAGGGGAAGGGAGAGAAGCAGAGAAAGAGACAAGAGAGACATCAATGTATGGTTGCCTTTCACCTGCCTCCAGCTATAGACCTGACTGGAGACCTGGCTGGGAATCAAACCATCAACCTTTGGGTTCACAGGTTGGCGCCTTATCCATTGTGCTACCAGACAGGGGTAAGCCAGTAACTTTAAGTCATTTGTTCAAGAAAACCATTAGGTTGTATAAATAAAAGTATAATTTATTGTATCCTCATATCTTTAATATTCAGTGTTCTCTAGTGGACTAGTGAAGTTAGATTCTCTAACTAAGATTATTTAATGACCACAAAAAATAGTAGTAATAATACTATGCCACTCTGTGTAATATCTTGTAATCATATAGAGAAAGGTGACTACAGAATTGCTTATTATTTGGGCTGTGAGTTGAGAACATATAGTTACAATCCATTTAATGAAGTCCTCCTAAAAACCAAAAGCCTGCAAAATTTGAAACATAAAAATTCGTGACTGGTAAACCAAGTGCTTTTACACCATTATAGTGTTATAAGTACCATTTCCCTCTTAAATCTCTGAGAAAAGCAAATTCATTTAAGCTATTCAAAAAACTTATGAGCAAGCTGTGGTTTTAAATAAAACAGACATTGGGCTCTGGCTTGTAGCTCTGGCCTGCGAACCCAAAAGTTGCTGGTTTGATTCCCCAGCCAGGGCACATAATGAGGTTGCAAGCCAGGTCTCCAGCCACATCCGTAGCTGGAGGCAGGTGAAAGGCAACCATACATTGATGTTTCTATGTTTCTCTGTTTCTCCCCTTCCTCTTTCTCTGGAAATAATAAATAAAATCCTTAAAATAAATAAAATTTAAACACACACACACACACACACACACACACACATTGCTTGTGCACATAAACAAATGCAACCTATTTTGCCCTCCAAGGATAGATTTGTTTGCAGTTATGAATGGCACTAATCAAGTAAATACACTTATGGCTCTTTATCAATCTTAATCAGAAAACACCTTCTTTAAGTGAATTCAGGTCTGAGTTTTAAGATCTGAATCATAATGGAATGCAAATTAAATTTTCTAAAACCTTTTTCTTGCAAATTTCAGATTCAGAGGCATATTTGTACACTACAAAATTTTATCATTGGCAAGATGAACTTTCTTTTAGAGGTTATAGAATTCAGTGCGGGAAGGGAGTTGACAACACTAAGTTAACGGCAAAGTTAGGATGAGACCCTAGGTCTTGTTTCTTCTGATTTTAGTGTTTTGTCTACTGCCCGATACAACCTCTCCATATGCCCAATGATTTATTCCATCATCAAAGTCTCAAAGATATCTAATTTGATTCAATTGGCCACAATAGATATTTTAAATCTCCAAATATAAAAACTTAAATGACATCATTTAAAATTTAAAGTCCTTTAATTTTTCATATATTTTTAAAACTACCTTTTGTTGGTTTGATTTCACATTTAGAGTTTATTCTGTTTCTCATGCAATGCATTTCATTAGAAAATCAGAGAAAGGTTTTTTTGAGGATCATAAAAATAATTAAGTTTTTTTATCTGGAAGTACTTATTACAATACTGGATATTTTTAGTGTTATACTCTATATCATGTGAAAGTTACTATTTTAATTTTTAAATTTTTTAATTGTTGTTTTATTACATTTGTTCCAATTTGTCCCCAGTGCTTTATACTGCCCTACCCATCCCTGACTCCCAAAGTCAATCCCCAACCTGTTGTTCATGTCCATAGGTCATTTATACCTGTACCTTGACTAGACCTTTCCCCCTTCTCTCCCCACTTTTTTCACAATCAGGGGTCATTTATACATGCTCCTTGACTAGGCCCTTCCCATTCTTTCTCTCTCTCTCCATACCCTTTCCCCTATGGTCACTGTCAGTCTCTTCCTTTGCTCAATACCTATGGTTCTATTTTTCTCATTTATTTGTTTTGTCCATAATGTTTGATTATACATGAGATAATACAGTATTTGTCTGCTGTCAACTGGCTTATTTCACTAAACATAATACTCCCCAGTCCCATTGATGCTGTCACAAAAGGTAGGAGTCCCTTGTTTCTTTTTGCTGCATAGTATTCCGTTGTACACATGTAACATAGGTTTTTGATCCACTCATTTACTGATGGGTGCTTAGCTGTTTTCAGCACTTGGCTATTGTAAATAATGTTGCTATAAAAATTGGGGTGCATAGATCCTTTTGATTTGGTGTTTTGGGATTCTTAGGGTATATTCCCAGCTGTGGAATTGCTGGATCAAAAGGCAGTTCCATTTTGAGTTTTTTTGAGGATATTGCATACTGTTTCCAACAATGGCTGCACCAGTCTGCATTCCCACCATAGTGCACTAAGGGTTGCCAGCACTTACTGTGTGTTTATTTGTTAATGATTGCCTTTCTGACAAGTGAGGTAGTATATCATTGCAGTTTTAATTTGCATCTCTCTGATGGCTAGTGATGTTGAGCATCCTTTCATATGTCTATGGACCCTCTGTATGTTGCATTGGAGAAGTGTCTGTTCAAGTCTTTTGCCCATTTTAATTGGATTTGTTGTTTTCTTGGTGTTGAGTCATATGAGTTATTTATATTTTGGAGATCAAACCCTTGTCCAAGGTATCATTGGCAGATATATTTTCCCATATGGTTGGTTCTCTTTTCATTTTGCTGATGCTTTCATTATGCCATGCAAAGCTTTTTAGTTTGATATAGTCCAATTTGTTTATCCTATCCTTTATTTCCCTTGACATAGGCGATATATTTGTAAAAATATTGTGGTGTGAGATATCCAAAATTTTACTGCCTATGTTTTCCTCTGGGGCTTTTATGGTGTCATGGCTTATGTTTAAATCATTTATCTATCTAGAGTTCTTTCTGGTGTACAGTGTAAGTTGATGGTTCAGATTCAGTTTTTGCATGTACCATTCCAGCTCTCCCAATACCATTTATTGAAGAGGCAATTTTTACTCCATTTTATACTTATGCTCATCTTTGTTAAATAATTGTCCAGAGAGACATGGGTTTATTCCTGGGCTCTCTATTCTGTTCCATTGATCAATGTGTTAGTTCTTATGCCAGTACCAGATTGTTTTGATTACAGTAAGCTCCTAATATATATTAATATCATGTATCAGGATCCCATCTACTTTATTCTTCTTTCTCAAGATTGCTAGGCTATTTGGAATCATTTTTTATTCCATATAAATTTTTGAAATACTTGCTCTAATCTGTAAAATATGTCATTGGTATTTTAACAGGGACTGAGTTGAATCTGTAGATTGCTTTGGGTAGTATGGACATTTTAATGATGTTAATTTTTTCAATCCATGAGCACAGTACATGCTTCCATACATGTGTTTCTTCCTTAATTTCTTTCTTCAATGTACTGTAGATTTCCAGGTCCAGTTCTTCACCTCCTTGGTTAACTTTTTTTCTTGAAACTTTATATTTCTTGCTGATAGTAAATGAGATTTCCCTCCTAGTTTGTGTTTCTGATATATCATTGTTGGTGTACAAAAATATCTTTTATTTCTAAATATTGACTATATTTCACTATTATGCTATATTCACTTATTATGTCAAATAATTTTTGGTGGTGTCTATAGAGTTTTCTACATACACTATCATGTTATCTGCAAACAATGACAGTTTTACTTCATCCTTTCCAGTTTGGATGCCTTTTTATTTCTTTTCCTTGTATGATTGATGTGGCTAGAACTTCTAGTACTATGTCAAATAAAAGTGTTGAAAGTGGACACTCTTGTCTTATTCCTGATCTTAAGGGGAAAGTTTTAGTTTCTGCACACTGTGTATGATATTGGCTATAGGTTTCTCATATATAGCCTTTATTTTGTAGAGATATGCACCCTCTATTCCCACTTTCCCAAGTGTTGTGTGTTTTTTTTTGTTTTTTTTTTTTTTATCATAACTGGGTATGTACTTCATTGAATGTTTTTTTCAGCATCTATTGATATGATCATGTAATTTCAGTCTTTCCTTGTGTTTATGTGTTGCATTATGTTTATATATTTGTGAATATTATATCATAGTTGCATCCTGGGATCGATCCCACTTGATCTTGGTGTATGAACTTTTTAATGTATTGGTGAATCCAGTCTGCCGAGGATTTTATCATCTAAGTTCATCAATGGTATTAGCCTATACTTTTCTTTCCTTGTTGTCCCTTTATCTGGTTTTAAAATTAGGATAATAATGGCCTCATAGTGAGAGTTTTGGAATTTTCATCTTCTTGAATTTTTTGGAGTAGTTTGAAGAGGATAGGAGTTTGCTCTTCCCTAAATGTTTGGTAAAATTCTTCTATGAAATCATCCAGTTAAAGGCTTTGGTGGGCCAGGAGTTTTTGATTTTTGTTTCAGTTTTACTAGTTGTTATCAGTCTATTCAGACTTTCTGCTTCTCCTTGATTTAGTTTTGGAAGATTATGTTTCAAGGAATTAGTCCATTTCAACAAGGTTGTCACATTTCTTCACATATACTTGTTCTTGGTAATTTCTGACAATCCTCTGTATTTCTGTGGTATCATTTGTAATTTCTCCCTTTCATTTCTGATTTCATTTACTTGCATCCTCTCCTCTTTTTCTTGTTGATCCTGGTTAAAAGCTTGTTGCTTTTGTTTATCTTTTCAAAGAACTGCTCCTGGATTTATTGGTCCTTTGAATTGTTCTTTTAGTCTCTATGTCATTTAATTATTCTCTGATCTTGATTATTTCCTTCCTTCTATATGCTCTGGGCTTTGTTTGTTGTTTTTCCTCTAGTTGTTGTTATTGTAGCATTGGGTTGCTGAAAATTTTCTTTTTTAGGTAGGCCTGTATTGCTATGAACTTCCCTCTCAGAACTGTCTTTGCTGTGTCCCATAGGTTTTGGGCTGTTGTATGTTTATTTTCACTTGTTTCCAGAAACCTTTTCTTCTCTTCCTTGATCCATTGTTAACCCAGTCATGGTTTAATAGCATGTTATTCTGTCTCAATGAATTTCAAGTCTCCATGTTTTTCAGTTTTTCCCATAAGGCTGGTTTCTAGTGTCAAGCCATAGTGACCCAAGAAGATACTTGATATAATTTTGATTTTCTTGAATTCGTTGAGGCTTCCTTTTGTGTCCTTCCATGTAGTCTATGTTTGAAAATACTTGATGTGCATTTGAAAAGAATGTACATATATTTTGTTTCTTTGGGGTGCAAAATTCTATATATATATCAATTACGTCTATTTGATCTAGAGTGTTGTTCAATGCCACAACATCCTTGTTGTTTCTTTGCTTTGAAGAGCTATCCATTGTTGACAATGGAGTCTTATAATCCCTTGTTATGTGTGTGTTGTTGTTTATATCTTTCTTGAAGTCCTTCAAGATTTTCCTTACATAGTTGGGTGCTCCTATGTTGGGTTCATATTTAAGGGTTGTGTCTTTTTGATGGTTTCTTCCCTTAAGTATTATGTAGTGTTCTCGTCTTTTTTTATGGCTTTTGTTTTGAAATTCATTTTGTCTGATATAAGTACTGCTATCTTTGCTTTTTTGTTTTTTTCATCTCTGATGGCTTGGAATATTTTTTTCATCCCTTTAATTTCAGTCTGTGTAGATTTTTTGGATCTTTTGTTCTGAGGTGGGTCTCTTGAAAATATCATATATGAGGGTCATGTTTTTCTATCCATTCAGCTACCTTATGTCTTTTGACTGGAACATTTAATCCACTTACATTTAAGGTTATTATTAATAGGTACTTACTCATTGTTAATTTTTTCCTTTTCTACCTGTGTTCCTCTCTCTATCTCTTTTTTAAGTTATTCCTTTAGTATCTCAAGTAATGCTGGTTTAGTGGAAATCTATTCTTTTTTTTTTTTTTTTTTTTTTGCTGGGAAACACCTTATTTTGCCTTCCATTTTTAATGAAAGCGTTGTTGGGTAGAGGAGGCTCCTTGTAGTCCTTTGCTTTTCATTACTTTAAATATTTCTCATCATTCCTTTCTGCCTTGTATTGTTTTTGTTGAGTAATCAGCTGATAGACTAATCAGGGCTCCCTTCTAGGTTACTGGCTGTTTTCCCCTGATGCATTTAAATGCTCTATTCATCTTTAAATTTTGACACTTTAATTATGATGTGCCTTGGAGTTGGCATTGCTGAGTTCATCTTGATTGGGACTCTGTGCTTCCTCTACTTCAGTGAATTTTTCTCTCACTAAGTTCAGGAAGTTTTATTACTTTTTCTTCCTTTGTAAAAAGATTTTATTCATTATTTTTAGAGGGAGGGGAAGTGAGGGAGAAAGAAAGGGAGAGAAACATCAATGTATGGTTGCCTTTCACCTGCCTCCAGTTGGGGACCTGGCTAGAGACCTGCCTTGCAACCTGGGTATGTGCCCTGACTGAGAACTGAATCAGTAACATTTGGGTTCGCAGACTAGTGCTGAATCCACTGAGCCATACCAGCCAGGTGTTACTATTTTTTCAAACAGGCTTTCTACCCCTTGCTCCTCTTCTCCTTCTGGTATCCCAATGATATGGATATTATTCTATTTCATGTTATCCTACAGCACCCTTAAATCTTCTTCATTCTTTTTCAGTCTTTTTTAGTTTCATTGCTCTTTCTGAGAAAAAAAAAAATTTTTTTACCTTGTCCTCTAGCTCACTGATTCAGGCCTGTTTTTAATTCCTTCTATTGTGTTATTAATTTCAGATATTACATTTTTCATTTCCTCCTGACTCTTATTCATAGTTTATATGTCTTTTTCATGCTGGTGTAGTTCACAATCAGTCCCTTATAGCATCCCCGGAGTTCTTTAATTCTCACTGAGCTCCTTCAGGATCCTTATAACATTGTTTTGAACTCAATGTCTGATAGTTCACTTTCCTCTATGTCATTTAGCACTCTTTCTGGGGAATCTTCCTTTTCTTTCTATTGGGGGTTGTTTTTTGGTCTCTCAATTTTTGGTGACTCTTCTTTCTTGTTTCTGTATCTTAGATTGATCCACTTTAACTCCCTGTCTTTGTTTTATGAACTTCTGTAGTAGAAGACCTGTGGGACTCGGTAGTGCAGTCTCCTTGATCTCTAGAATATGATTCTCTTTGGCTGCTCTTGTTGCAATTTATGTGGGCTGTCTGGTTATAATTTTGTTTTGGTTATTGGGTCATTCTTTGGCAGGTTTTTCCCCTCTTATTGGATGACTGAGTCACTTTACTCACAATGTACTGTATGTTGCTGTGCAAGTCCTGCCAGAAAAATCCAGACAGACAAGTTTTTGTAAGTGAGACTTACAAAAATAACAGCCAGCCACAACCACAGTATCAATAGCAAATAGGCCAATATTAACAGATGTAAAGGGATTAAGGCTATTTTCAGAAAAAGAATGAAAATGAGGTGAATAACTGAAATAAAAATGATTTTGAGAGTGTAAAGTAGGTGCAATACTAAGAGTAGGGAATACATACAAGGTGAAGAAACAAAATAAAACTTACATCATAAATGAAAAAGGGAGGGTAAAGGCAGAATGGAGTAACAGAGCAGAAACATATAATATTAGATTAAAACAGAAATATATATATTTCTCTATATTTCTCGAGAGAGAGAGAGAGAGAGAGAGAGAAAGAGAGAAAGAAAGAAATACAAATAAAATAAAAGAAGAAAAAATAGGAACCAAATTGAGGGGAAAGATCCACCATAGCAATATCAACAACAAAGCAAAAATTAACATAGGTGGGATGAGAATACTAGGGAAATGAGAAAGAAAAAAAAGCTTAAGGAGATGTGTAAAGATAAGTGATTTTTGAGAGGATAGAGGGGGAAGAAATACTAAGATGAGAAATGAAAACCAGGCTAAAACAGAGAAAAACTAAAGTTTAAAACAAAAAAAGAAAGTTTAGGAGGAAGGCAAGATGACGTATGAGAACAATGGTAAAATTTGATATGTAAAATACAAATATAATGAAGACCTAGAAATAAATGCAACCACCACCACCATATCCACATCCAACAAGCAAAGGTTGATAAAGGTAGAGAGAGAATGAAGGTATTTTAAGAATGGAACAAGAATGTGAGATGACTAATGATAAGAAAAGTGGTTTTGGTAGGCTGGAAAAGGGAGAATTAGTCAGAGTGCAGGATACAAACAGATTGTAGCAAGGGAGTAAATAAAATTTGAAAGGAAAATAAGAGGAAATAAGAAGGTAATATGGATTAAAGGAAGGTAGGAGAAAAATATGAGATTTGAAGTAAATTATAATATAAAAACTAGTGACCGAAGAGGCACAACTTGAAGGACAAGAAATGGCTGTTAAAAGGTTGTGCAGAAGAGAAAATAATGCAAATCATGAAGACCGTGAAGGAATTCATCTCAGTAGAATCTAGTTATACCGCTGTTTTCTCTTTCTGGATCCACTTCTGGTGATGTCAGATGATGTCCCAAATCTGGGCCTAGGCAGCCTGTTGGAGACTACCAGAGATCCACAGTCTGCTGTTGTCTTCTTCAGTTGTTAATCTAGTCAATCTGTAATCAGAAGTAAGGCTTAGGTACCACAGGGTGGGGCTGAGTAATTACTGCAGGCAGGGCTATTGCTTCCCCTCAGGCTGATGCCACTTAGAAAGGAGTGGTCTACCTGAGCAAGCTGGCTCTTGCAGTATGGCGGATGGCTCAGCACAGGGATCCTATCAGGTGCTCACTCAGTTCTCTCCCTATAGCTACTTTCCTTAAACTCTCCTCCAGCATCTCAAGTCCATTTTGCCTACCTTTTCCAGGGCTTACTGTAAGTGGCTGTGAATGAAACTTTGTGTATTGGCCCTTTAAAATGATCTCTGCATCTTCAGCCATATTTCCCTGACAAACAGAAAGAAACCCTGCCACTTTTCATAGCTGGATATTACTTGGGCACCTTTCCAGCTCTGGTGTTGTAGGCTGCAGAACTCAGCCCAGGGTTCAGACCCTACACATCTCAGAGGAAAACCTCCAGCTGCTGAAATATCCTTCTGGCACCTCAGGTGTTGCCCTTGGAAGCCCCGCCAGCTCTCTTGCATTTCCTCTGCACTCTGTGCCAGTTACACTGTGGTGAAGTGGCTTCTTATAGCTGTCCATAATTATGAGGTCTCCTTTCAACCACCATTCAGTTGGTAATTCCAGATGATCTCTATTTCAGCTGCAATTCCAAACTGGTCCTGGGAGGAGGTCAGTGCAGCTTTCACTTACTTCACCATCTTGGATATCTTATGGATTCTTTCTAAATGACATCATTTCTAAAATACTTATTCCAAATCCCTTATCAAACATAATTCACTATTTTGAGCTGATATTTTAAGAATAATTCTCTTTGTAACAGTATGTTACATCAGTTTTTCATTCTGAATAATCAGTATCTCCCTGAGATGTTTTCCAGAAAGTATGTTTCCCAAACCTGCCAATTGAATAAGGAATTCACTCTCTTGATTTGTGTGTTTTGCTTTAGCATGTTCATAACAAGCAGCTTTAAAGATTGGTTAAAGCCCTTAGGTTCAATTCAGTTATTCATTCATTTCAGCAGTCATTTATTGAACTGTATATTACAGAAAAAGCAGAGATTATCCTTTAATTATTGATTAATGTGACATTAAGTGTATCAGCTATACTACTTTTATATATCAACATTTCTTCTTAAAATATTTTCTAATTTATTTATTTGAGAGAGAAAAAAATATAGGTAGATTTACTGTTCCAATTACAGTGCACTACCCACTGATTCTTTTTTTTTTTTTTAATTTTATTGTTGTTGTATTACATCCATCCCCTTTTTGCTCCCCTCGGTCCCCCTCCCCACCCACCCATTCCCCCCAAAGTCAATCCCACCTGTTGTCCATGTCCATGGTTCCTTTATACTAGGTTCTTGTCTAAGCTGCTCCCCTTCTTTGCCTCTGCCTCCCCCCTCCCCCCAACCCCATTCACCCTGACCACTGAAGGACTATTCCTTGTATTCATATACTTTGTTCTGTTTTGCGTGTTGTTAGTTTTGCTCATTATTGTCCCGTAATGGGTGAGATCATATGATATTTGTCCTTCACTGACTGACTTATTTCACTAAGCATAATACTCTCCAGTTCCATCCATGTTGTTGCAAAGGGTACAAGTTCCTTCTTTCTTTCTGCTATATAGAATTCCATTGTGTAAATGTACCAAAGTTTTTTGATCCAATCATCCACTGATGGGCACTTAGGCTGTTTCCAGCACTTGGCTATTGTAAATAGAGCCGCTATGAACATAGGTGTGC